>PVHX01014921.1:0-48584 GCA_004024805.1 Geosciurus inauris | reverse complement strand
CATTTCATTTTTCATACTTGGGAAATTTTCTGATATTATTTCATTGAAGAGATTGTGCATTCCTTTGGTTTGAAATTCTGCACCTTCTTCTATCCCAATAAATCTTAGATTTGGTCTTTTGATGCTGTCCCATATTTCTTGTATGTTCTGATCATGATTTTTTACCATCTTCACTGTATGGTCAAATTTATTTTCAAGAATGTATATCTTGTCTTCATTATCTGAGGTTCTATCTTCCAGGTGATCTAGTCTACTGGTGATGCTTTCTATTGAGTTTTTTATTTGGTTAATTGTTTCCTTCATTTCAAGAATTTCTGATTGTTTTTTTTTCACGATCTCTAGCTCTTTATTTATTTTTTTCTTTTTTTGGACAGAATATCTTTATTTTATTTTTATGTGGTGCTGAGGATCAAACTCAGTGCCTCACGCATGCTAGGCGAGCACGCTACAACTGCTCCACAATCCCAGCCCCGATCTCTAGCTCTTTCTTAAAGTAATCTTTTGTTGCTTGTAATTGCTCTCTTATCTCTTTGTTAGAATGATCGATGGTTGCCTTTATTTGCTCTCCTATTTCTTTGTTGGATTGATCACTTTTTGCCTGTAATTGTTCACTTATGTCATTCTTTAGTTCGCTGATCATTTTAATTATGTACATTCTGAATTCTTTCTCTGACATTTCATCAACTGTGCTGTCAATGGATTCTGTGACAGTCGTATCCAGGTTTATTTGGGGCACTTTCTTCCCTTGTTTTTTCATGTTGATTGTGTATCTTCCTTTCTTGAAATACCAATCTGAGATATTGTGGCTTCTATCCTATAATCTTGTATTGACACTCCAGATTACCTGTGTCTCACCTTGGAGCTACTTCTGTTCTCCCACTGTCCCCAGATGGGCACTACTGTCATTAAAATTGGTGGCGGAAGTAGTGGATGTACCTCTAGAGGGTAGTGGGAGTGGCTTTGGCTGGGCTCCTGAGGCGGCCCCCGAGGGTTGTTTTGGCCCTCTCTTGCACTCCTGCTGGTGAACAGGAACTCTGGAGCGGAAGAAGAGGCAGGCTCAGGTCTCACTTAGGCAGAGTCACAAGTTGGAGAGTTTGTGCGCGACCCTTTACCGTGAGTATGAGCTCCTCTGGGGTTAGAAGCTAGCAGGCTCTGGTCTGCCTTCAACTGGGCACCCTGGCATTCCCACTGGAACTCTGGAGCGGAACTGAGGCAGGCCCAGAGCGCAGTAGGGTGGGGCTTCTTCATGCTGGGAGTCTCGGGAGGCCACTCTTTCCCTGGGTGTGCTTTCCTCTGTGGCTGGTAGCAATCAGACTCTGGTCAACCCTTAGTTGGACACCCGTGGAGTTTCCTGAGGGTGAATCTGGGCCCTCTGCAGCTCCTGCTGGACCCCGGGAACTCTGGAGCGGAACTGGGGCAGACCCAGGCTGCCCTTGGATGGGGCTGCCTCGTGCTGGTGTCTCAGGAGCGACTCTTGCCCTGAATTTGGGCTCCCCAGTGGCTAGAGGTAGCTGACCCTGGTCTCTCTTTGGCTGGACAACCGTGGAGGTTCCTGAGGGCGGGTCAGGGTCCTTTGGGGCTCCTGCCAGTCCACAAGAATTCTGGAGCAGAACTGGGGCAGGCCCAGGCTGCCCTTGGGCGGGGCTGCCTCACACTAGGGTCTGTGCGGGCACTCTTACCCTGAGTTTGTGGCTAGAGGTAGCAGTCCCTGGTCTCCCTTTAGCTGGACACCTGTGGAGGTTCCTGAGGGCGGATCAGGGGCCTCTGCGGCTCTTGGTGGTCCCCAGGAACTCTGGAGCAGAGCTGAGTCGGGCCCAGGATGCCCTTGGGCGGGGCTGCCTCCGCTGGTGTCTCTGGAGCAACTCTTGCCCTGAATTTGGGCTCCCCAGTGGCTAGAGGTAGCAGTCTCTGGTCTCCCTTTGGCTGGACAACCGTGGAGGTTCCTGAGGGCGGATCAGGGCCCTCTACAGCTCCTGCCGGTCCCCAGGAACTCTGGACTCTTTAATGTGCTTTAATTCAGTTTGCTAGTATTTTGTTGAGGATTTCTGCTTCTGTGTTCGTCATGGATATGACGAACTATTCTCTTTTCTTGTAGTGACCTTGTCTGGTTTTGGTATCAGGGTAATACTGATCTCATAAAATGAGTTTGGAAATATTTCCTCCCTCCAATTTTTTGGAAAAGTTTGGGAAGGATTGATGCTAATTTTTGAAATGTTTGGAGTGTTCAGCAGTGAGGCCATCATATCTTGGATTTTTCTTTGATAGGAAAGTTTTTATTACTGATTCAATCTCCTTATTTGTTATTGGTCTGTTTAGATTCCTATTTCTTCCTGATTCGGTCTTGGGAGGTTGCATATTTCTAGGAATTCATCCATTTCTTTTAGAGTATCCAATTTGTTGGTGTATAATTATTCATGATTATCTCTTATGATCATTTGTATTTCTGTGATATCAGTCATAATCTCTCTCCTCTTTCATTTATGATTTTGTTTATTTGAGTTTCTCCTCTATCTGTCTAGCTAAAGATTTGCCAATTTTGTTTCTTTTCAAAGACCAATGTTTAGTCTCATTGATTTTTTTTCTATTGTTTTTCAAGTCTCTATTTCTGCTCTGATCTATCTTCTTCTTTCTTTTTTATTTTTTTTTAATATCTTTATTTTTATGTGGTACTGAGGATCGAACCCAGTGCCTCACGCATGCGAGGCAAGCGCTCTACCACTGAGCTACAACCCCATCCCCTATCTTCTTTCTTAAGTTTGAACTGTTTCTCCTAATTCCTAGAGGTTTTTAATTGGTTGCTTATGTGATATTTTCCTTCATTTTTGTCTTTTAAAAAATTGACACAAAAATTGTATATATTTTTGTGGTACAATGTGCTACTTTAATGCATGTATATATTATGCAATAATCAAACTAGGATAATTAACATATTCATCATCTCAAAAATCTTCTTTTTGATGTAGACATTTATGATCATAAACTTCCCTTTCAAAATGGCTTTTTCTGCATCCCATAGGTTTTTCTATCTTGTGTTCTGTTTTCTTTTAGGTGCCCTGTTTGGAGGCATAGTATATGTTTACAATTATTATCTTTTCATTTTTTAAAAGAATTTCTAGTTGTATATGGACTCAGTGCCTTTATTTGTTTTTATGTGGTGCTAGAATCAAACCCAGTGCCTCACACATGCTAAGCAAGCACGCTACCACTGAGCTACAACTCCAGGCCCTTATTATCTTTTCTTGATGAATTGACACCTTTATTACTGTGTACTGACATTCTTTGTCTCTTTTTGCAGTTTTCAACTTAAAGTCTATTTTTTTTTCCTGATACAAGAATAGCTACGCCCACTCTCTTTGTTTCAGTTTGCATGGACTCCCTTTTTTCATCTGTGTGTCTTTAGAGGTGAAGTGAGTCTCCTATAGGCAAAAGTTTTATTTCATTTGAAGGGCAAGACTGCTGGGTTTAATGTTCTTGGCAATTTTTCTCTTCTAGCTTTTTAAATTTATCATCCCATTCTCTTCTGATCTGCAGGGTTTCTGCTGAAAAATCTGCTGATATTATATATATGTGACTTACATGTAACAAATCAGTTTTCCCTTGCAGCTTTCAATATTCTCTCTTTAACTTTTTAAAAAAATTTTTAGATGTTAATGTACCTTTGTTTTATTCATTTATTTATAAGCGCTGCTCAGAATTGAACCCAGTGCCTCACACATGCTAGGCGAGCGCTCTATCACTGAGCCACAACCCCAGCCCCTGTCTTTAACTTTTGACAATTTGTTTATAACATGTCTTGGTCTTGGTGTGAGTCTCTTTGGATTAATTGTATTAGGTGTTCATTGAGATTCCTGGATCTGGACTTCTATTTCCTTCCCTAAACTTAGGAAATTCTCTGTCATTATTTCTTTGACTTTTTGTTTTCTTCTTTTTTTGGTCCCTTTCTCTCTCTTTTCTCCTTCTGGTACACTGATAATATGTAAACTATTCCATTTGATTGTGTCCTTGTAAGTCTTTTAGGCTATCTTCTCTCATTTTCATTGTTTTCTTTTTATGCTCAGATTGGTTGACTTCCAATGACCTGCCTTCAAGCAGGTTTGCCGTTTGATCCCTCTCTTGAATCTTTAAGTTCAGTTAATGTATTCTGGTCTTTGTTGAAATTATCAGTTTGTCCGTGCATTGTTTTCCTTACTTTGATGAGCATATTTATGACTTTCTAAAAAAATTCCCTTTTAGGTAAATCATGTATCTCCATTTCATTAGGGTTGACTTCTGTAGAATTATTTTGTTCTATTTGGAATATATTTCCATGTTTTTCACTTTCCTTGTTTTCCTGTGTTGGTTTATACACATTAGATAAAATAACTACCTAAGTCTACCTAACTCCTACTTAAGAGTCTTATATAGGAGATATTCCTCCCAGTCAGTCCTGCCAGAGAACCTCAGTGATTCTAAACTCTTTGTACTTGTCCAACCTATTGTCTTTGTTCTAAATGCTCTATCTACTCTCAAATTAGAAAGTATCAAGTCATGCTATTGCCCTGAGAGGTGTGAAACCAATCCTTGTGTTTCGGCTCAAGAATTTGGAGTGTTAGATGTGTGTTCCAGTTTCTTTCTTTCTTTCTTTCCTTCCTTCTTTCCAGTTTCTTTTTGCCTTACAGGAAAGCTGAGAGCCAGAGTTTATCTCCCACTAATTCTGTCCTACATCAAGAAGAGGGTCTGAGGCAGATGTCTACATTTGTTCAAATTGCTTCCTTATAACATGGGGAGATAACCAGTTAAGGTTTGCAGATTTAAAAATCACTTTTTTTGTTTTCTGTAGTCTAGGAGACTCGGGAGTACAGAGTTCCATCAACTCCTAGAATTGGGCAATGTAGGAGCCAGTCCCTTGGGTGAAGGATACCAAATTTGTAGTGCTTGATGTGTGCAGACACTGCATCCAGGAGTCTATAGATCTGGATTTACTGTTGGAGGAAACTAGGAAAAAAGGTGCAGAGAGTGCTCATTCTCCTGTTCAGGCAAGCAGAAGTGTCACCCTCCTAGCAAGACTTCTAGTACGGAGTTATCACTGAAGCAAGCCAGGGAGAAAAGGGCAGGGAATACTCACCTTCCCTCACAGGCACAGATAGGTCCTTCTGCCTTTTTCTAATGAAAAATTTCAGGCGTTTATCTGTAAGGTCAGCCAGAAGAGAAGGCACAAGGAGAGCCCTTCTTCATTTTTTTGCTGACAGGGGCCCACAACCTCTTTCCAAGGAGAGACTGCAGGGCCAGGATTATCACTGAAACAAGTTAAGCTAGGAGTAACAGAGAATATTCACTTTCCTTTTTGAGCATGCAGAGGCCTCCTAGTCTTCCTGTGACAAGCGATTGCTGAAATTGATTTTGGGAACAATCAAGGGGAGAAAGCACAGAAAGTGCTGTCCCTCTTATTCTTGCTGACAGAGAGATCTAGTGCTGAAATTATCACCAGAGCAAGCTGAGAACGAAGGTTCAGGAACTTGCCATTCTCCTGTTCAAGCAAGCAGAAGTTTCACACCCTCCTTGCCAGGGGAGCCTCCTGGTTTAGAATTACAGATGAGGCTAGCCATGATAATGTCTTTCAGTAAATTTATTTTCTGCTTAAACTAGCAGAACAAATTCTTACACTTTCTGTCTGATACTATTGACTAACATGGAAGCAGGGAGGAAGAAGGAAGCATTTTATAAAGGGTGTTTTGGGTAAGACAAGCCTAAAGAAGGGTGGGGAACTTTGATCAGTAGAATGGCAATATAAACACCAGGAGTCTTGAAGAAACAGGAGCGAAGAAGCAGATGTGATAGTAAATGGGAGCCACCAAACATCACCTACTTTGAAATTTTGCCTGTGATTCTCATAGGACTCACTATTAACTAAACTTGTTTCCTTAGCATTGCAGAGCACTGATACTGCAATTGATTTTGAAAACTGCAGATTTTAGTCTTCTCTAATCTGTTCAAACCCCCAGGTCTAGAGCACCATGAACTCCTTTAATGCATATAGGGCCTTCTAAATTGATTTAGTTCTTTCATGTATAATATTTGTCCCTCTTTTGGTGAGAAAGAAAGGAAGAAGATAGGAAGGAAATAAGCCGTGGAAGAATAAAATGAAAAGAAAAAAAGGAGGAGGGGAAACTGGAGATGAAAAACTACTATGGAGAGAATAATATGTGCAAAAAGATCAATGAATTTTTCATTTTGTTGGGGGGGGGTACTGGGGATTGGACCCAGGGGCACACTCTACCACTGAGCTATATCCTTAGCCCTTTTCTATCTTGCAATAGGATCTTGCTAAGTTCCCAGACTGGCCTGGAACTTGTGATTTTCCTGCATCAGGCTCCCATGTAGCTGGAATTACAGTATCACCACCATGATTGGCTATACTGAAACTGCCTTTTTTAGTCTTCACTTTTCCCTCTAAGTCATACACACAGTACCAAAGTTTTTTTTTCCCCATATGAAAATCTTCCAGAACATTTTTCTCTGAAAATAGGAAGACCTTCCTGTAAACACTAACTTAGATGTGGAATACCAAAATAACTGTGAGGATTGGGGAAAATACATTCATTTGTTCTTTTACCTTCCAAATATTTATTGAGACTCTTTATGTGCCAGCCACTAAACTTAGGAGTAGTGCTGAATGATAGATAATGGCCTTTGGGAGCTTTCATTAGCATTGAACTCATCTATACACTCATGTCTCATAATCTTTTAAAATAAATGTCCTCTCTTGAAATCATAGCAGTGGTACAATGGCAGATTAAAGTATCTATCCCAAGGTTACATACAGGTAGGTGCTTAGCATAATTGCTTTGTAATGATGAAATGATGATACTATTAAAACTCTGAGTATAGTCAGGGTAATTTCTTGAACTTTATAAGGCGTTGGAAAAAATAAATTTTTATCAAGAATATTAGAAAGAGCTATCCATCAATCAGCTGGGACTGCCTAGTTAGACAAAGAGATGTATTTAACCTGTGAGTATGCTATTAGTGCTATTAGGTACTTCTTGGCGGTTCCTGATGCTTCTTCCTTTTGACAGGAGCCCATTAGTGTATCTATTAGTACAGTGCTCCTGATCTTCTGCCAGTGTTGCATTCATTCCACCTGGCGGGAGATCAGTGGGCTTGAAACAGGAAATTGGACATGAACAGCTTAGCCTTTCTCTCTTGAGATGTGGCTGAAGGGAGGAAGTGCATGCTTTTTCTTCTGCTCCTGTAGGAACAGGCCCTGGTGGTAAAGGATGGGTCTGCTTAGTTCCAGCACTGCCTGCAACTGGGTAGGTACATCCAAATAACTCTGAATTCACTATTATAAAGTTTGCTTGCTCAGATATCAACTCCCCAAGCAAACATGTATCAATAATAAAGGCAATTTATTTTGTTTCCACCTGCCTTATGTTTTTGTCTTGTTTTCCCATTGATTCAGATCAATGAGAAAAGGGGCTAGCTATTGGTCTTTCAAATTAAATAAAGATTACCCCAACAATTACATAATAAAAACATAAAATTCAGTGGAAAGGGGGCCTGGGGAAATAGTTCAGTTGGTAGAGTGCTTTCCTGTATGCACTGGCCCTGGGTTCAATCCTCCGAACCACACACACACACTCACATCAGTGGAAAGATCCAAGCTCTTTACATCCTCTCCAGCATCTATTATTTTCATTTTTTTTGGCACCAAGGATTGAATCCATGGGCATTTTATCACTTACAGACCTTTTTATTTTTTATTTTGAGACAGGATCTTGCTAAGGTGCTTAGATCCTTGCTAAATTGCTGAGGTTGGCCTCAAGCTTGTGATCCTGCTGCCTCCTGAGCCACTTGGATTGTAAGCATGTGCCATGAGGCGCAGTTTGTATTCTGGATGGTTGCCATTCTAACTGGAGTCAGATGAAATTAGCTATAGTTTTGTTTTGTTTTTTTTTTTTTAGTTGTAGATGGACACCATATCTTTATTTATTTTTATGTGGTGCTGAGGATCGAACTCAGTGCCTCACGCATGCAAGGCAAGTGCTCTACCACTGAGCCACAATTCCACCCCCTAGCTATAGTTTTTGTTTGTACTTTCCTAATTGCTTATGATGTTTAACATTTTTCATATATTTGCTTGCCACCTGCAGTTTTTGTTTTGAAAAGTGTCTGTTTAATTTATTTGCCAATTTATTAATGGGGTTATTTGGTTTTTTTTGTTTGTTCGTTTGCTTTTTTGGTACTGAGGATTGAACTCGGGGTACTCGACCACTGAGCCACATCTCCAGCCTTTTTTTGCGTTTTATTTAGAGACAGGGTCTCACTGTGTTGTTTAGCGCCTCACCGTTGCTGAGGCTGGCTTTGAACTCACGATTCTCCTGTCTCAGCCTCCCAAAGTGCCAGGATTACCAGCATGCGCCACCATGCCCTGCTACTCATTGTTTTTGAGGCTACTGTGAATGCAATTGTTATCCTGATTTCTTTCTCAGCAGATTCATTATTGGCAATAGGAAAGCTACTGATTTTTCTATGTTGGTTTTATAACCTCCTACTTTGCTGGATTTATTAGCTCTAAAATTCTTCTAATGGAGCTTTGGGGATCTTCTATGTATAGGATCTTATCATCTGCAAACAGTGATAATTTGACTTCTTCTTTGTTTTTATCCCTTTTATTTCCTTGTCTTATTTTCTTCTCTTGCCTAATAGCTGTATACCTGGCTTTTAATAAATAGTAACTGGTTGTTGTGGTGTTGGTGGTGATAGTGATTTTGAATAACCAGCACTGGGATTGTTATAAGTTTGTTTCTTTTTTCATGAAAGTTTATCTTTTTAAAAATTTGTTCTAATTAGTTATACATGACAGTAGAATGCATTTTGACACATCATACATAAATGGAGTATAATTTCTCATTCTTCTGATTGTACATGGTGTAGAGTTACACACATATATGTTACTCATATATGCACATAGGGTAATAATGTCTGATTTATTCTACCATCCTTCTTACCCCATATTCCTCCCCTCTGCACAATCCAAAGTACTGCTATTCTTTCCTAGCCACCCTCCATTGTGAATTGGCACCCACATATTAGAGAAAACATTCAGTCTGTTGTTCTCTGGGATTGGCTTATTTTGCTTAGCATGATATTCTCCAGCTCCATCCATTTCCTAGAAAATGCCATAATTCATTCTTCTTTAAGGAGTAATATTCCATTGTGCATATACACCACATTTTCTTTATCCATTCATCTGTTGAAGGACACCTAGGTTTGTTCCATAGTTTAGCTATTGTGAATTGAGCTGATATAAACATTGATGTGGCTGCATCACTGTAGTATGCTAATGTTAAGTCCTTTGGGTATAAACTGAGGAATGGGATAACTGGGTCAAATAACTGGTTCTATTCCATGTTTTCTGAGAAATCTCCATACCGCTTTCTACCGTGGTTGCACCAATTTGCAGTTGCACCAGCAATATCTGAGTGAACCTTTTCCCCCACATCCTCGCTAACATTTATTGTTGCTTATATTCTTGATAATTGCCATTCTGACTGAAGTGAGATGAAATCTCAGTGTAGTTTTGTGATTTGCATTTATCTAACTGCTAGAGATGTTGAACATTTTTTCATGTATTTGTTGGCCAATCATATTTCTTCTTCTGTGACATGCTTGTTCCATTCCTTAGCCCATTTATTGATTGGGTTATTTGATTTTTGGTGTTAAGTTTTTTGAGTTCTTTACATATCCTGGAGATTAATACTCTATCTGGGGTACATGTGGTACAGATTTTCTCCCATTCTGTAGGCTCTCTCTTCACATTATTGTTTCCTTTGCTGTGAAGAAGCTTTTTTAAAAAATTTTTTTTGTTGTAAGTAGACAGAATATCTTTATTTTATTTTTATGTGGTGCTGAGGATAGAACCCAGTGCCTCATGTGTGCTAGGCGAGCACACTACCACTGTGCCATAATCCCAGCCCTGTGAAGAAGCTTTTTAGTTTGATTCTATCCCATTTATTGATTATTCTTCTTTCTCTTCCCCTTCCCCTTCTTCTTCTTCTTTTTTTAATACTGAGGATTGAACTCAGGGGCACTCAACCACTGAACCATATTCCCAGCCCTATTTTGTATTTTATTTAGAAACAGCGTCTCTCTGAGTTGTTTAGCACCTCACTTTTGCTGTGGCTGGCTTTGAATTGGTGATCCTCCAGCCTCAGCTACCCGAGTTGTTGGGATTACAGGGATGCACCACTGCATCTGGCCATTTATTTTATTTTATTTTTTTGGTACTGGGGATTGAACTCAGGGGCACTCGACCACTGAGCCACATCCCCAGCCCTATTTTGTGTTTTATGTAGAGAAAGGGTCTCACTGAGTTGCTTAGCGCCTCACCGTTGCTGAGGCTGGCTTTGAACTCAAGATTCTCCTGTCTCACTGGCCCATTTATTGATTCTTGATTTTATGTCTTGTGCTTTAGGACTCCAGTTAGGGAAGTCAGTTCCTAAGCTGACATGGTGGAGATTTGGGCCTACTTTTTCTTCTGTTAGGCAGAGGGTCTCTGTTCTAGTACTTAAGTCCTTGATCCACTTTGAGTTGAGTTTTGTGCAGGGTGGGTGAGTGATAAGGGTTTCATTCATTTTGCTACATATGGATTTCCAGTTTTCCCAGCGCAAGAGGCTATCTTTTCTCCAATGTATGTTTTTGACACCATTGTTGAGCACGAGATAACTTTATTTATGTGGATATGTCTCTGTGTCTTCTATTCTGTACCATTGGTCTACGTCTCTGTTTTGGTGCCAATACCATGCTGTTTTTGTTACTATGGCTCTGTAGTATAATTTAAGGTCTGGTATTGTGATGCCTCCTCATTACTTTTCTCACTAAGGATTGTTTTGGCTATTCTTGGCATCTTATTTTTCCAAATGAATTTCATGACTGGAAATCTTATCTTTTTGAAAAGAACACTACACTTAAAAAAAATACTCAACTTCTTTCTTTAGTGTTCTGTAGTGTTCATTGTAGAGGTGTTTCACCTCTTTTGTTAGTGATTCCCAAGTTTTTTTTTTTTTCTTTCTGATGAGGCTATTGTGAATGGGGTAGTTTTCCTGATTTCTCTTTCAGTAGATGCATCACTGATGTATAGGAATGAGATTGATTTATGGGTGTTAATTTTATTTTATTTTTTAAAATTTCTTTTCAATATTATTTTAAATGTTGATGGACCTTTATTTTATTCATTCATTTACATGTGGTATTGAGAATCAAATCCAGTGCTTCACATATGCTAGGCATGTGCTCTACCACTGAGCCACAACTCCACCCCAAGGGTGTTAATTTTATATCCTGCTACTTTGCTGAATTTGTTTATGAGTTCTAGAAGCTTTCTGGTCATTTTTGGGGTCATCTAAATATAGAATCATGTCACTGGCAAATAGGGATAGTTTAAGCTTTTCTTTTCCTATTTATATCCTTTTAATTTCTTTCTTTGTCTAATTGCTATGTCTAGGGTCTCAAGGCCCATGTTAAATGTGGTGAAAGAGGGCATCCCTGTATTGTTCCAGTTTTGAGAGAAAATGCTTTCAATTTTTCTCCAGGAAGGAATCCAGTGTTCTTGGATAGGCAGAATTAATATTGTAAAATTGGTCATACTACCAAAAGTGCTATACTGATTTAATGCAATTCATATTAAAATTCCAATGATGTTCCTTATAGAAACAGAAAAAGTAGTCATGAAATTCATTTGGAAAAATAAGATGCCAAGAATAGCCAAAATAATCCTTAGTGAGAAAAGTAATGAGGAGGCATCACAATACCAGACCTTAAATTATACTACAGAGCCATAGTAACAAAAACAGCATGGTATTGGCACCAAAACAGAGACGTAGACCAATGGTACAGAATAGAAGACACAGAGACATATCCACATAAATACAGTTATCTCATACTAGACAAGGGCGCCCAAAACATACATTGGAGAAAAGATAGCCTCTTCAACAAACGGTTCTGAGAAAACTGGAAATCCATGTGTAGTAGAATGAAATTGAATCCCTATCTCTCACCCTGTGCAAAACTCAACTCAAAGTAGATCAAGGACCTAGGCATTAAACCAGAGACCCTGCACCTATTAGAAGAAAAAGTAGGCCCAACTTCATCATGTCAGCTTAGGAACTGACTTCCTCAATAAGAGTCCTACAGCATAAGAGGTAAAATCAAGAATCAATAAATGGGATGGTATCAAACAAAAAAGCTTTTTCACAGCCAAGGAAAAAAATCAAGATTGTGAACAGAAAGCCTAAAGAATGGGAGAAAATATTTGCCACCAGCACCTCAGATAGAGTATTAATATCCAGGATATACAAAGAGTTCAAAAAAACTTAACCCCCCCCCCAAAATCAAATAACCCAATCAATAAATGAGCAAAGGAACTGAATAGGCACTTTACAGAAAAAGAAATAAAGTCAACAAATACGTGGAAAAATGTTTAACTTTTTAGCTGTTAGAGAAATGCAAATTGAAACTACACTGAGATCTCATCTAACTAACTCCAGTCAAAATGTCAGTTATAAAGAATGCAAGCAACAATAAATGTTGGTGAGAATATGCGGGGAAAGGTTCACTCAGACATTGCTGGTGCAATTGCAAATTGGTGCAACCACGGTGGAAAACAGTAAGGAGATTTCTCAGAAAACATGGAATAGAACCACCATTTGACCCAGTTATCCCATTCCTCGGTTTATACCCAAAGTCCTTAAAATCAGCATATTACAGTGACACAGCCATAGCAGCTTCATTCACAATAGCCAACTATGGAACCAGCCTAAGTGCCCTTCAACAGATGAATGGATAACAAAAATGTGGTGCTTATACATAATGGAATATTACTCCTCTTTAAAGAAGAATGAAATTATGGCATTTTCTAGTAAATGGATGGAGCTGGAGAATATCATGCTAAGTGAATTAAGCCAGTCCCCCAAACCCAAAGGCCAAATGTTCTCTCTGATAACAAACAAGGGTGAGGAGGGGAAGAATAAAAATTCATTGGATTAGACATAGGGGAAAGAAGGGAAGGAGGGGGGTGGGAATAGGATAGACAATAGAATGAATCAGACATAATTTTCTTATCCTTATATATGAATACATGACCAGGGCAACTCCACATCAATCATGTACAACCACAAGAATAGGATCCTAATTAGAAGTAGTTATACTCCTTGTATGTATAATATCTCAAAATACACTGTCATGTACATCTAAAAAAGAAAAAATAAAAAAAAATACTCACCACCTACCTAAAAATTACATCGTTCACATAAAACATATGTCTTCAAATTTGGTCATTTGAAGAGTTCTTTGCTATTCCCCAGCCCACAAAACAAAACAAAACAAAAATAAGAACAACCACCAAAAGCTTTCTTTGGAATTTAGGGGACATATGAGTATAATTAAAGTAAAAATAATCATTTCTAGGATAATTATTTGATTGCTCTAGAGATAAACCTTGGTGGTTATAGGTTTTTCTTTAAGTCAGAGATGATGAATGCTGAGAGATAACAAATGACACTTCTTTCTTTGGTAAACTCTTTGTGTTCCCTTATTTTTAAAGTTCAGGTTCCATATATAAAATTGTAAGTCAATGCATCTGCATTCCCCCACCCCACAGGCATCTTCCTGAACACAATTTTATCACCCCTGTCCTTTATTGCTGATTTTAATTCACCACTGACAAAGGTGTATAGTATTTTGTGACTAGGTAACAGATTTATAAAAACAATCCAGATATGTTTCCATTATTTATCTGATGCATGCTTGCTAAGATCCACTGGGTTTAGAGATTTTCACACTTAGCTCAAATAAATGAAAAATACTTATATCAATTTGTGACCCATAACTCTACTGAAAACCAACATACATTGGTTTAATTTAGATTATCTTATTTGTTATGAGGACATTCTTTTCACTTTTTTTCTGTCCTGGAAGTTGATATTTAGAATATTTTCTTTGCAAATGTTTCAGGTGTAAAGTATGCAAGGGTCTTCTTTTTTTTCAATTAGTGTTTTCATAGTTTATATCATTCTTCAATAAAATTACACATCAGCAAGAACACAAGTAAAACTACAATGAAAGAACCGTAAGTAAAACAATTCTTTCATGCTGGCAAGTGGAAACTGTGTTTTTGCAAAGCACTAATGAGTGTGAATTATAAGAACTTCATGCTTAGCCAGGTGTGGTGGTGCATGCCTGTAATCCCAGCACTTTGGGAGGCTGAGACAAGAATTGTGAGTTCAAAGCCAGCCTCCGCAACGGCGAGGTGCTAAGTGACTCAATGAGACCCTGTCTCTAAGTAAAATACAAAATAAGGCTGGGGATGTGGCTCAGTGGTCGAGTACACCTGAGTTCAATCCCTGGTACCAAAAAAAAAAAAAAAAACTTCATGCTTTAATATTCTATGATGGAGAGTTCATATAAGGAACCAGCCTAAGCAGAGGGAATTCTTTTGGAGAGGAGCACTTACCCACAATGCAAACCATGAGAATATATACATAAATCCAGACATCTAGAGATACTTTAATAAGAATTCAGTTTGATTTCTGACACTAGTATAATAAAATCAAGTGAATTTTTTTTCTACTCATAATCACATACTCTCTTCTTGGCTTCCAGGGAGTCAGGTTTTCTCACTGCTTTGTCTTTAGCATCTTTTTAAATTTCTTTTTAGTTCATCTTTTCCTTATGATAGGGAAAATAGTTAGAGGACAACATATTTGCTGAACTGATTATTTTAACTAATATATTAATTACAACTCTTTCAGTGGAAGATACCAAAGACTCGACTTGAAATGACTTAAGCAAAATCATGAATTTACTGACTTAGATTAATCCAGAGTTATAATCAATTTAGGAATGGCTGGATCCAAGTGTTCAAACCAATGCTATTCAATATAAATATAATACAAGCCACAGATATGAACCATATTTATAATTTCAACTATTGTATTAGTCACATAAGAAAAATAAGTAAAATTAATTTTACTAATATATTTTATTTAGCTTAATAAATGCAAAATATAATTCCAATATATAAACCATTAAAAAGTTACTAGTAAGAAATTTTACATTCTTTTATTCTTTTTTGGGGGGGAGGGTACCAGGGATTAAACTTAGGGGCTCTCAACCACTGAGCCACATCCAGAGCCCTGTTTTGTATTTTATTTAGAGTCAGGGTCTCACTGAATTGCTTAGCACCTCACAATTGCTGAAGCTGGCTTTGAACTTGTGATCCTCCTGCTTCAGCTTCCTGAGCCACTACAATTATAGGCATGTGCCACCCTGCCCAGCACACTCTTTTATTCTTTTTTAAAAATATTTTTTAGTTATACATGGACACAGTGTCTTTATTTTGTTTACTTATTTTTATGTGGTGCTGAGGATCGAACCCACACACGTGCGAGACAAGTGCTCTGCCACTGAGCCACAACCTCAGCCCATACTCTTTTATTCTTAATAAAACTTTCCAACCCAGTGTGAGGGGCTGGGGACATAGCTCAGAGTAGAGTGCTTACCTAGCATGCAGAAGGCCCTGGGTTTAATCCCTAGCACCATCAAAAAGCAAGCAAACAAGAATAGTGTGATTTTATACTTACAGCACACTCAGTTTATACTAGCCACGTTTCAAGTGCTCAATAGCCACAGTAGCTAGCGGCTACCATTTTGGACAGTACAAACAAAAACAATGCATCAGGAAAATATCCTCCCCTTTGGTCCACTCTGCTTTCCTCTTTGTTGGCTTCACCCACAGATAGGCAAGATGACTACTATCAGCTTTCCGCTTATAACCTATCAGCTTAAAAAGTAGAGTGAAAAAGCATTTTCTCTCAATAGTTAAGAAGAGTGTTGATTTTGATATTCATTGGTCTGTATTGTATCATGTGACTCTCTTTGAATCAATCATCAATAACCGTGACCGGGAAATATGGCACTTAGATTGGTCAGATCTTCTCACAAACAATTGCTGAGCTAAAAGTAGGATAAATCTTACTATGCAGCTAGAGATTGAGGGACAACTTCTCCAAAGAAATAAGTGTGATCCTATCAGAAGAAGGGATCAGTCCCAGATAGCTCAAAACTCACTATACTCACTATATCTATTAAATTCAGTCTCCCAGCATATGAAAGAATAAGATGACTGGCTCTAAATTTATTAATATACTTCTCATATAGCTAGGGTTATCCTTAGAAGAATGACCAGGGGAAAAACCCATGGTTCCTTATTCAACCTCTCTCCAAATCCTGAAAGAAAAGGGGTATAGGGGGAAACCAATTACATAGGGATATACATAAAGGAGACTTTAAAAAGAGGAACTGGTTGGGCATGAGGTTGGGTATGAACCTGTAACTAGAAAGAGAAGGGAGAAGGCTAACCCTGTTACCTAAGTATTAGTTAAGATGTTTTAGGTGCATTGTCTCTAGAAAAGCCCATATCTGGATGGGTATGGTAGTGCCTACCTACAATCCCAGCAACCTGGGAGGCTGAGGCAGGAGGATCACAAGTTCAAGCCAGCCTTAGCAAGTTAGCAAGGCTCTCAGCAACTTAGCAAGATTCTGTCTCAAAATAAAAAAATAAAAAGGACTAGGGATGTTGCTAAGTGGTTAAGCACCCCTGGGTTCAATCCCAGTACCAAGAGAAGAAGGAAAAAAGAAGAGCAAAAAAGGCCATATTTTATTTTATTTTTGGTACCAGGGATTGAACTCAGGGGCACTTGACCACTGAGCCACATCTCCAGCCCTATTTTGTGTTTTATATAGAGATAGCGTTTCACGGGGTTGCTTAATGCCTCTCCAGTTGCTGAGAATGGCTTTGAACTCACGATCTCCTGTCTTAGCCTCCCAAAGTGCTGGGATTATAGGCATGCACCACCGTGCCCAGCTAAAAGGCCACCTTTTAAAAGGCCACCTTTTAAATAACCAGCTTTCTTTTGTACTTTCTGTTAAGACTTTGTCTCTTTGAGTCACTTCCCAATCTACACTGCAATGACTCTGCAGTCCACTTAACTCCAAGAACACTACATAAATCTGAAATGACACTTGTGTTCGTATTGTAAAGGATGGTTAAGATTGGTGCTTGCCCAGGATGCACCCATGGAGGGAGAAGAGTTTTATCGTCTATGATCCAGGGTCAAATTAACTCCTAGTTTCCAAGGAGATGTGAGAAGCACAAGTGGGTGAACTGGAGTGTAGAGACATTCTTTGAATAGGATGACCTTGTTATTACTGTAATATTTCTGAGACATGGCAAAAGTAAATGCCAAAGGAAGCTTTGAAGAGGATATTAGGGAGAGGAACTATGTGGGCAGAACAGAGACAGCTGGTGTTCAGCCAGCCTCAGTCTTCACTATTCTCTGAATACATAAGTGACTCTAGAAGTTTTCAGCTCCAGATAAATAACTCTACTGCCTATCCACCAAAGGATCATTAGGCTTTGGAAGACCCTGATACTGCAAGAGCATTCTGTTTTCTTGTTTCTCACCTATGATTTTCCTAATATAAAAACAGCTTTACCTAGAGCTGGTGTATCACTCTGGATCCAATCAGAAGAGAAAAATAACACAGTAATTTGAGGAGAGTAAATTCAATATATATGTGACATAAAGAAGGTAATGAAAGTAATGTGAGATTAGCTAGTAAGAAATAAAGGGAATTCTAAATAAAGTAGAAATAGCAAATATAAGGAGCTTCTGCTAGGACTGATATACAGTGCCAAGGACAATTTCACTCTATCCCACAGGGCTAAGCTACTGATCTTCTTGGAGAGGGCATGGGGGTGGCTCACTGGATGGTAAATCAATTACTGTGGTGGTGTGCTGGTGGGATGGAACTTGCTGGGAACTTGCCAGAAATCCACCCTTTGGGTGGCTGGGAAAACTGTTTACCAGAGGTGCTCAACCTAAAGACAGTGATGGGGGAAGTTCATGACTGTTGGATGCTGCTGGCCATGATGCACTGCAGAAGCCAGGCAGTGGGAAAGCTAAGAGTGATTTAGGACCTGCTGAGGGAGCTTATGGGCAAGGGAGGAAAAACTTATTTCCTCCTGCAATCATCCTCTACTGACAAGACTTCAGGATCAGCTATTACAGGAAAATATATTTACAGAGCCCAGATCCATTTCTCAAAGAACAATTTAAAAGGGCTAATATGGAGCCAGGAGATAATAAAATGAAAACCATCCCACTGGTTCCCAGATTACTACTAAGAAGAAGTAAGATTGTAATTCTTTTTTTTTTTTTTTTTTTTGGTACTGGAGATTGAACTCAGGGAAACTCGGCCACTGAGCCACATCCCCAGCCCTATTTTGTGTTTTATGTAGAGACAGGGTCTCACTGAGTTGCTTAGCACCTCGGCGTTGCTGAGGCTGGCTTTGAACTCGCGATTCTCCTGTCTCAGCCTCCCTAAGTGCTGGGATTACAGGCTTGCGCCACCGCGTCCGGCTAGATTGTAATTCTTTAAGAAACAAATATCCATGTGTAAACAGTAGCACAGACTTTAATTCTGTCATTTTTTATTTAAGAGAAGCTGTTGTCAGAATGCAAATAGAGTGATGTTCTTATAGAGATACTCCTAAAACTTCAAATGACATGCCATAAAACATTCTTTTTCAAATACCTTACAAGTGAATTATTTTGTTGGACATTTAGAAGGTTTCAACTTTTTCACTACTATGAGTAATGCTGCAAAGTAGAACCTATGTTAGTCAACTTTTTATTACTATAACAAAATGCGTAACGTAATACACTTACAAAGAGAAAAGGGCTCTTTATAAGATATTACTATTTTTATTTTATAGATAAGGATACTGAGCTGAGAATTTATGCTTGATTTTTCACTCATCCTGTACATGCAGGTACTTTTAATTCTATCTTCAATGTATATCCTGAGGCTCAGAGAAGTGATGCCACACCAAAGTCATGTAGAGAATAGAAAGCAGCTGGTGATCATGGAACATAGCAGTTATTCACCAGAGAATAGAGGGGCTGAATCCATAGCCTCAATATCCAGGTTCACCTAAACTCTAGTTTTCTTTCAATTTATACATCTTCTCTAGTCAGCCTTTTTTACTGCTAAATCCCTAGCATAGAGAATAATACTAGGGATATAGTGGATATTCAAATATGTATTCTTATGATAAAGGTAGTAAGGGAAAGAGTGGATACACCAATGTAAAGTCAACATTACCAACAAGGGAGAATTCACAGTTGCTTATGTGGGGGCGCCAAGCAGTCAGCTCAGTGCTGACCACGCTGCCTGAGAAGCCACCTCCCCACACTTTTATTGACTGACCTCTGCCCCCATACTGCTTTAGCCAAGTGACCCTATACTGTTTTCAGGTGGACAGCCCCTTCCGCATTATTAGCTTAGAAACCAGACACCACTGGACCCTCCTTCCTATATAAGCCTGTGAACCCCCTCAATAAATTGGTACTTGCTTAGAGGAAACCCCCTGGTGCATGGTGATTTGGGCCAGGTGGCCTTCCTCTCTCAGTTCGACCCCCACCGGAGACCCCCGGGGGGCCCTCCCTCACTTGCTGGCCTAAAGGGAGTTTGGTACCCTGCTGGGACTATCCCCTCATACTGGCGCCCGAACAGGGATGGAGGAACCTGGAATCTCGCAGGGACCTGATTTATATATAATTCGGTGGAATGAGTAATCAAGGGAAATCGAGGTAAGGCATCCCCATAATTCCCGCAGTTATGGGGTAATCTTCTTCATCTTCTTCAAAAGTAGATGATTCTGCATTTAAAGCGCTAAAAAATAAAACCAGAAGTTTAGGGATTTCAAATACTCAAGCTGAGAGAGTCTGGGAGGCGCTTATAGGCGTGGCTCTCCGGCTCCGGCTCCCGGTGGCAAATTTCTTTAATGGAAATAGCTGGAATAAAGTGAAGGAACTAATACACAAGAGAGAAATCAATTTAAGAAAAAATTCTCCTGTGGGAGTGTACCCCACGCTTATGGCTTTAAAGGGTTGTTTTTCGCCCAACCCACCTCCTAAAATAAAAGAAGGGAACTTAACCATTCCCCTCTCCGAGATGCGCTCTAAGAAGGAAACTTCTATTGGAGAGCAAACCGCCCCTCCCTTCCCCGAGGTGCCCTCTGAAAGGGCAGCTTCTGTTGGAGACTTAACCCTTAACACTCCGGCTTGGGAGGAGAAGAGCAATGTTACACCACCCTCTGAGCGCTCTTCCAAAGCCCGGAGCCCACAGGGCCCTCCTCCCTCTGCTTCTCCGGGAAATCCTCTTCTGCCATATTGTCTTCCTCCTCCCCAAAGCTTCCTGCCACTTAATTCAAACGGCGGGAAACAAACGCCATGCTTTTGTTCTGATAGGAGGAAGCCATGAAGTAGGGAGGAGCCAATACCATCTTGATTTGAGGGCGGATCCTTGCCGCTGCTCCAGAGCCAAGCTAGGTGGCTGGCTGTGGGGCCCACCGGCCTCCCTGCCCACCTCGGCGCCGCCCCCAGGGAGCAATGAGGGTGGCGGAGGGGGCAGGCACAGGCCTGCTCAGCCCTGCCTGCTGGCCCGTCCTGCATGCTGTCTTTGGGAAAGCAGGGCCCACACTGTGCATCTCGTGCCCGCTCCGCCACCAGCACTGGAACCCCGAGCGGCCCGCAGGGAATGGCCTACCCGGCGGGCTGGAGTCGCCAGCACGGGTGTCCCAGTGCGCGCGGCGGCGGGGCCAACGGGGCCAGCGGTGAGACTGAGGCTCTGCCCTCTGAGCCTCCCGGCTGCTTAGGAGCCTTTGCCCCCTCGCATTCGCCCGTGGCCAGGTCCACTTCTTGTCCTTTCAGTGAAAATTGTAGCCAGTCATTTAGCAACACTTCCGAAGGCCCACCCACGCCCATTCGGGCTTTCCCTGTTAATGTTAATCCAGGAGGTAATAGAAAAAAAGCCACGGACAGTTCCCCGGGCCAAACTGAGTTGGAATACATTCCACTGCTAAGAAAAAGCCTAATAAGGGATTTAAAACCAAGAAACAAAAGGAAATTATATTCAAATTAACTTGAGGTTTTCCCGCGTGATGGCTGGAGGGGCTAAGAGCGGGAAGAGACAAAGACCAGCCGCGCGGGTGGGCCACCACCCAGGCACAAACCGGCACACACTGGTCCTGGACTCGCAGAAGCGCGTCTTCTCCTGGGGCTTTGGTGGCTATGGCCGGCTGCACCCTTCACATTCACGCACCGCCCTTTCCTCCTCTCTTCCCTTCCTTTTTTTCTCGTGTTGCTCTATTAAAATAATTAACAGCTATGCTATTTTTTCCAGGATTCTAGGGTTTTCAATTCTATATTTTTTAAGTTTCTGATTTTGACTCTACGCGCTGAAATCAAGATTTCTGATCAGAGACATTTTATCCAACTATAAAAGTTTTTTTTTACACTCTAATTCAAGAGGCCTCTATTTTTCATGTGATGTCTATACGTGTTTTTGTCTAGTGTATTGTTTACATGTGTTTACATATCAAATCTAATATATGGAGCGCTCATAAACTAAAATTTAAAAAATGGATCCAAATACCTTTGATTCACATGATTCAAAAATTTAATTATATAAACAAGTAAAATTAAAGTCTTTAAAATCACTACCTCACATTTTTCTTTCCAGATGGTTGTACAATAAAGGATATTGTTCTCTATAAAATATTTAAAATACAATTAATCATCTTTCTTTCTAAGATTTCCTTCAACAAAAAATGATGACTTAAGGGGCTGGGACTGTAGCTCAGTGGTAGAGCGCTTGCCTAGCATGCGTGAGGCACTGGGTTCGATCCTCAGCACCACATATAAATAATAAATTAATAAAATAAAGATCCATCAACAACTAAAAAAAATATTTTAAAAAAATGATGACTTAAAAGTACTAACTAAATGTGTTTTTTTATGGATAACCTAAATTAAACTTAAATAGATCAAACTTAACATATGGGACAAACTCTGTAAATGTGGGTCTCATAAAGTTGTTGCTCAATAAAGGATTTAGAATTGCTTTGTCATGACTAAAACAAAATTACTTAATTTAAAGCCCAACAGGTAAAATTCTACGTACTTAAACATTGTGTTTTCATAGATGGTAAATAAATGTAATTTTCTAACACAGCCTAATTCCATCTTAAGGTTAAAAGCCAATTCCACAAGAGATCATAAAGGTTTATTTTGTTTTGTTTGCTTGAACTATGTTTGGCTTTGATTGGGTAATCATACTTCTTCAGATCTAAACCATGCCCTGAGTTTCCCCCTTTTGTAGGGTGTTGACTGCCAGAACCTTATTAATTGTAAACCTTCCTTTATATTATATTATTAATATAACCCTTTATGTTTCAGACTTCTTTGCTTCTAGATGATGCTGCTGCCCTCACTACTTAAAGGAGATAGCCTTTAAGCTGTACAACTGATTTGTGTACACAATGTAGGCTTGCTTAATTTGATTTTAAGATTGGAGTCACTTCTCCTTTCTTTGTGTTCTAGGTTCTATACATGAAGGCCTAAAGGTTTCTACTGTTTCATTTAAAGTACTATAAATAACAAACTATTTCTTATCATTAATATTGTTTTGGGATGTAAATAAAAAATAATTAAAGATTCTAGATATGATAGTCAGTAAAAATAAATAAATATATAAATAAAATATTTCTAGGTAAAAAAGTCTTCACAAGGTAAAAAAAAACAAAAAGATTTAAAATAAATATTAAAAAAAGATTTAAAGTAAATGATAAAAGATTATAAAATCTAACAAGTCTTTACCCAAAGCTAATTTAACTACATATAAACCTACAATGGACCTGACAACTATTGTCTTTAATCATACAGCTCCTATGCCATGCCTTTGACAAAATAATTGTCCTTTATATTAAAAACATTTCCCCTTAGCTGCCGCCTCTAAAATTACTTCCAACATTCAAAATCTTTATGATTTACTTATAAAAATTACAAGGCAATCAAAAATATGTCCATGTAATTATAGACACATACTCCTCTTTTACATTTGCCTTGGCTCAAGTTGGAAAAATCACCAAACATGTTATTACAACTTTATTGATGGCTATTAATATATTGGAAGTTCCTTTGGTCTTTAAAAACAAATAGTGGACCAACATTTATTTCACAAAAATCTAAAAACAGACATGACTCCTGACATATTAAACATACCACTAATATTCCCTATAACCCTCAAGGACAAGCAATAATTGAGAGACATAATAAAACCTTAAAAGATCAATTACAAAAACAAAAAGAGGTAACAGACCCCCATACCCAACTAAGGTTGGCATTACTGGTTGGCATTACTCACATTAAATATTTTAAATTTTTCAAAGGACTGTCCTCTGACAGCGATTCAGAGACATTGGTCACAACAAGCACCATACGTTGCCATTGAAGTTCAGTGGAAAGATCCCCTGACAGGCAACTGGAGAGGCCCAGACCCTTTTATAAGTTCTGGGCGAGGATTTGGTTGTGTGTTCCCTCGCGGAGAAAAACAACCTGTATAGATCCCAGCAAAAAATCTTAAATATATCCCATCTAATAACCCCTGCCCAAGAGAAAGTCTCTCTCTTGAGGAATGAATATTTGTGTCTTGCAGGAGTGCCTAAATTGTTCTGGACCCTTTGCCCGGCCTGCGTGGGACTACTCATCATTTCCCTGATCACCTTTATTGTGGTAATCTGTATTTCAACGGGACTAACTCTCTTTAATCATACTGTAGTCTCCTAATGACCATGAAGATATACATGTTTCTTTTCCTGGTCCTTGATGGCCTTTCTCAAGGAAATAATTCCAACCCCCATCAGGCCTATAATATCACCTGGGAAGTATTCATCCCAGCCTCTGGAACTATTGCATCCAGTGTCACAGGGCTTCATCCAAAAACCTGGTTTCCTTCCCTGACAACCGACTTATGTAGACTAACTGATGGGTATTGGAGCCTGCACCCATTAACGACAACTGGATCCCCTAATTGTGATTCTACTTGGGGGCTTAGCACCTTGCAGAAGGAGGCCTTTTATGTGTGTCCTGCACACACTAAGCGGCGAGGCTGCGGGGGCCCCGAAACCTACTACTGTGCCACCTGGGGTTGCGAAACCACGGGTACAGTGCACTGGAAAAAGGGGAGCCTCGATGATTTCATCCAAGTCTCCCATAAAGGGACACCCTCCTGTGACAGGTGGGGGGCCCTTTGTAATCCCCTCCTTATCACCTTTTTTTTTAAAATATTTTTTTAGTTGTTGATGGATCTTTATTTTATTCATTTATTATTTGTATGTGGTGCTGAGGATCGAACCCAGTGCCTCACACATTCTAGGCAAGCACTCTACCACTGAGCTATAGCCGCAGCCCCCCTCCTTATCACCTTTACGGTTAAGGGAAAACATTCAAATGCTTGGGATGGAAGAGGTATTTCTTGGGGGCTACGGCTTCATCTGACAGGACATGATAAAGGGCTTCTGTTTGGAATCAGAAGAAAAATAACAACTATTTCTCAAGCCATTGGGCCAAATAGGGTCATTACCTGCCCCCAGGGCCTGTGTCCCTTGGCCAGGCCCACGTCCCCAAAGAGACAGGAGTTCATAGGTGCCCAGGGTAATGCCCCTATGACCTTCCCCCAGACCCCTGTTACTTCACCCCAGGGTCTCACTACCCCCTCTCTAGGTCCTTCAAAGGGAACACCCAATCCCTTGTGGGACGTTATTTCTGCCATGTATGATACCCTCAATGGTTCTTACCCTAACCTCACAGATACCTACTGGCTGTGTTATGATGTTAACCCTCCATTTTATGAAGCAATGGGAATAAATGTCTCCTTTAGCTTGTCCCATGAGACCCCAACAACCTGGACGAGTAAAAGAATTGGGTTAACCTTAGCCCAAGTTAGTGGCCAAGGTACCTGTATAGGAACTGTGCCTTCCCATGTAAAGGGCATATGTGCCAGTGAATTTCCACTCCCTTGCATTGGGAAATATACTCAAAATTGGCTAACCCCCAATGAAGGGGGTTACTGGATCTGCTCTGAGGTGGGTCTAACTCCCCACGTCTCATGTCAGGTATTTAACCAATCTCTAGAGTTTTGTGTTATAGTGGTTGTACTCCCCCACATTATCTACCATGATGAGAATTATGTCCTCTTGCGCTGGGACAAAGGACACCCACAGAGAACAGAGAACCTCTTACTACACTGACTGTCGCTGCCTTGTTTGGTCTGGGATTAACTGGGACTAGCACTGGCATTGCCTCACTGGTTACCCAACAACGAGGACTTACTTCTCTGCGGACTGCTGTTGATGAGGACTTAAAAGAAATTGAACATTCCGTCAGCCTCCTGGAAAAGTCCCTAACCTCACTATTGGAGGTGGTCCTGCAAAACTGGCGTGGACTTGTCTTATTGCTCCTACACAGGGAGGACTTTGTGTGGCCTTAGGGGAGGAATGCTGCTTTAATGCTGACCATACTGGGGTCATTAGGGACTCCATGGCTAAACTCAGGAAGGGGCTCGCCAAAAGAAAACAGGAAAGGGAATCACAGGAGACCTGGTATGAGTCCTGGATTAACCGATCTCCATGGTTAACTACTCTGATCTCTGCCATAGTTGGGCCCTTGGTTCTTCTGCTACTGGCCCTGACCTTTGGTCCCATTATTATAAATAAGCTATCGGTCTCTGTGAAAGAGCGAATTGGGAGCATACAATTGATGGTCGCAAAATGCCAATATCAGGTGATGGTGGCCAGTCCTCGCTATGAGGACTTCCTCTCAGGAGGAAGAAGGCCCCTCCCCCCAGGGCATTCCGGCTGGATGACCCCTAGGCGAACGGGACCTGAAGCGCTAGTGTAACAGCCCATGACGGGTAAGTCCTTCTGAAAGATAGAGGCAACCTAAGACAGGCGTGCACTCAAGTAAGGCCCGCCCCGCCTATTACAAATACAAAAGGGGGAGATGTGGGGGCGTGCCACAAGATGGCGCCGAGCAGTCAGCTCAGTGCTGACCACGCTGCCTGAGAAGCCACCTCCCCACACTTTTATTGACTGACCTCTGCCGCCATACTGCTTTAGCCGAGTGACCCTATACTGTTTTCAGGTGGACAGCCCCTTCCACATTATTAGCTTAGAAACCGGACACCACAGGACCCTCCTTCCTATATAAGTCTGTGAACCCCCTCAATAAATTGGTGCTTGCTTAGATGAGACCCCCTGGTGCATGGTGACTTGGGCCAGGCGGCCTTCCTCTCTCAGTTCGACCCCCACCAGAGACCCCCGGGGTCCCCCCCTCACTCGCTGGCTGAAAGGGAGTTTGGTACCCGGCTGGGACTATCCCCTCAACTGATCCACACAGATGGTAAAATTTTAATATCTTCCGTTTTATTCTCATCCATGTTCTTTTTTTTTTTTTTGTACCAGCAATTGAACCTCAGGGGCACTCGACCACTGAGCCACAGCCCTATTTTGTGTTTTATATAGAGACAGGGTCTCACTGAGTTGCTTAGCGCCTCGCCATTGCTGAGGCTGGCTTTGAACTCGCGATTCTCCTGTCTCAGCCTCCCTAAGTGCTGGGATTACAGGCTTGCGCCACTGCGCCCAGCTTCATCCATGTTCTTTCAGACATAGAAAGGATATGGTGAGTTGCATCATTTGTATAATAAAAGCATCATTTACACAATATTAGAACCATGCCTACATTTGGTGGGAAAAAATATTCTTTATATTTATTCTGACTTGAAGAGCATTTGGAAAATTTTTTTCTTTGGAGATTAGAAACTGGGCTGGGGATACAGCTCAGTGGTAGAGTGCTCACCTCATATGCCCAAGGCTCTGGGTCAATTCCCAGCATTGGAATAAAAAAGAGAGAGAGAGAGAGAGAGAGAGATTTGAAACTTAGTAAACAGAACAGTGACTCCAAAAGGGAAAAGCAGTGGAATGAAAATTAGGGAGGCTAGAATCATAGTAGTAATAGAAGCTAACATTTGTACCTGGATAGCACTGTGGTAAATACTTCAGATACACATTTATTTAATCCACATAATACTATTGAAATGCTACCACCTCTTGTATTATTGCAATTTTCATACTACAGAGCATGCAACTGAAATTATGTAAAGTTAAATGAAGTTCCCAAGGTGATTGTTTTGGTATTTTTATATATACATATATACATTTTTGGGGGCCAGGCTGGGGATTGAGCCCAAGACACTGTGAGTGCTAACCAAGTGTTCTCTCACCGAGCTATACTACCAGCACTCCTCTGGTTAAGCATAAAGTGTTAAAAAAATAGACATGCTATAAAAAGACCCACAGTAAAGCTATGTCTAAAGGCAGAAGGAACTAGCACACAGTAGAGAAAAACTTCTAAAATAGCTGGAATCTGCTGGGCCAATCTGAGTTTGTATTATAGCCAGCTTTGCAGACTTGACCATACCCAAAAGGTTGAAAAATCAAGAGTTTAGCTATTTTTCAGTGCTATTAATGTATTAAGTATTATTCACTGAGATACATTTGGTGAGAAATAAGGAAGGGGAAGGAGGAGGAAGGAATAGGGAATAGAAAGTGAAGAACAGGTAGTTACCAGATGGTTTTCAAAGTAGTACTAATTATGTAAACAGTAAGACAAATAGCTAATCTTTGAGTCCTTACTATGTGCCAAATGCCTGAATGATTAGCTTTATCCTCCCAACAATCTATGACAATTAGTTTCCCTTGCTCTACCAAGTGGCTATCCTAATGTAAGAAATCTCTGGCTTGCTCATCATTTCCCTTGGGAATATCTTCCACAATCATATCTTCCTGAATCATTTTTATTATTCATTTTTTCTTGAACTCTCTTTTCTTGACTTCTGTGAAAACACATCATTTCATTCTTCTCTTACTTCCCGTGTCCTTTCTTCCTATCCTCCTCTTCCTCACTATCCCTTCTCCACCCTTTTCTTTGAACACTTGCTTTCTGTCCTCAGCCTTTCCTCTTTTTCTCAGTTGACACATTCTCTCTTCTCTCCTACCTCAAATAACATCTGCTCTCATACTTTGAATTTCCCTGTAGATGCTGATGATTTCAAACTCAATATACTGGAACTTTCTATCTGAATGTCCTACATATACTTCAAACTTGACTTGTGCAAAACTGAATTATATTCTTTGCTTACTCCCCAAATCTTTCCTCCCACTGATAAGCTCTTATTCGGTATATTAGTCTGCTTTTTGTTAATTGTTCTACCACTGAGCTATACCCCCAGTCCTTCTTATTTTTTTATTTTGAGGCAGGGTTTTGCTAAGTTGCTTAGGCCTTGCTAAGTTTACTGAGACTGACTTTGAACTTGTGATCTTCCTGTCTCATCCTCCCATGCCGCTGGGATTACAGGTGTGCACTCCTGTGCATTTTTCTTTCTCTTATGATGTAATGCATATGTGGTGGTAGTGAACCACGTTGGAACATGCATATGAGGGCAACATCTCAGGGTCCATGACCTTGAACCAGCCCTAGATCTCACATTCTCAGATTGTTAGGTGAGGAAAGAACTTTATTTTTGTGCCAACCATTGTTACTTGGGTTTATAGAAACCAGTGCTGGAGACTAATACACTTGGATGAATGTAGCAGCCTTCTGATTGGATTTCTTTCCCCACCTTGAACTCCTCTGCAATCTGCACAATCTATTTCCTTCATTAAAGCAAGGGTGATTATTGCCAAATTCAAATTTGATTGTATAATTCCCTGCCATCTCACTTTCCATACCATTTCCTTGAGTGTGTACTTTACATTCCTTAGCCTGGCAAACCAAAGCCTTCATAAACTGGCCTCTGTTTTATCTTTCTAGTCTCACTTCTAATCACCCCCTACCTTATACTCTAAGCTCCTACCACACAGAACCATTTGCAGTTTCACAGAATAAGCCAAGCCCTCCAATCTCAGTGCATCTGTACATGCTGTTTGCTCTGCCCAGAATGCCCATTCCCCACCTTGGCTAGTTTCCCTGCCTGGATAGTTTCTACTTTCCTTTAGGATTCAGGTCACCTCCTTTTGGAAGTCTTTCTTGACCACTGCAGGATCAGTTATTAGTATCCTTTTGTATTCTCAATGTGCTCTTTGCATGCATTTATCAAAGAATTGCCTGTTTACTTCCCTCCTCCCTTCATCACTCGTTACTTCCCAGATACCAAGAACTATTCTCTCATTCATAGGTATATCACCAGACCCTAGCAAAAACCTTGGCACAAAGTAGCCCTTTAAAAATATTTATTCAGTGAGTAAGTCAATGACTAAAAGGATTCCATGGAGTCATGAAAATAGCATTTAAGTGGAACATAGAAGCTTAAGTTTTGTAACTGATTGTACCACTTTCTAGATGGTTTTGGGTGAAATCATTTCATTTCCCTTGAATTGATCCAGATAAGCTCTCAGGTCCCTTCCAGATCTATGATTCATTGTTTATATAATACAGGAAGCTAAAAGTATGCAAACTTACAGAGCCAACAAACTGAAAGGGCTGGCTAGTAATTCTTGTACATAAAACTGTACTTTGAAAAAATATGCCAAATAAAACCAAACTTTTATAGCAACATTTAAGTTCTTTCTACTTAAAGCTTTTAAGCTATTTTTGTGGAATTATTTTTACAAAATCTTTCACAAATATTTAGCATAATCCCTATTTAAAAAGTAGAGAAGAAGGTGAATCTAAGTGATATTAGATAACTTATTAAAGCCAGACGTAGGGAATGAAGCAGAGTCAGAATCTGATTCAGAATTGATTTGATAGAATATCCCACCATCTATCAAAGTCTTGTGATATTATAGAGCTAAATCACTAAAGCAAGCAGTGAGGGGGCTGGGGTTATGGCTCAGCAACAGGGTGCTTGCCCAGCAGGTGTGAGGCACTGGGTTTGATCCTCAGCACCACTTAAAAATAAATAAAAAATAAAGGTAGTGTGTCCAACTACAACTTAAAAAATAAAAATAAAAAAGGAAAGCAGTGAATTAAAACAAACAGCAGACATACTAAAACAGCAAATATCAAAGCTAAGGCATAAAATGACAATCTAGTTTAGATCCATAATTATGTGTCTGGCAGCATTCTTGAGGGTAATCATTTACCTTTTCTCTTCCTAAAGCAAGGCTATATCTAAGTAATCCCCAAATGGGCAAGTTATGCAATTTTTAAAAATTATTTGGGGAAAAATTCTACAGTTCTTTTTCATATTTGTATCAATGATATAGGATGCTTATAACAGAATTTTTATTTACCTTAGCAATCATCTGGTGGCATCACCTTTATTTTATAGCTAAGGAAAGTGAAGCCCAGAAAGTTTGTGATTTGCTGAGTCACACAGACTGTGACCGAACCAGAACTAAAACACAATTCCCTAATCCAATTTTACCAAGAAGAATTTTCACTTTTGACACCTTCATCATTTGAGTCCCCATGTATCTTGGTAAGTTTTTAATATGGTCCCTAGATTCCCCTTACCAGGCCTTAACTCTTAGTTCACAGACTAAATCAATTATAGCAATTATTCTATACATCCAAGATTCTCATCCTTTTTTGGCTGTGATAGGCAGAATTCCACAATGGTCTTCGAGGTTCCTGTCCCTGGTGTACCTGTACTGTTTAAGTTCTCCCCTTTCATTTGGGCAGGATTTACAGATATGAGGAGATGTTACATTACATGACAAAGGGGATTGTCACCCTTGGTCATGTGATGATAGAAGCCCAACAAAGCAACCTTACATATACTTAATGAGACAATGAAATGTTATACAAATGTAGCTCCCTCAACTTCTCTTATTTCCACCTCTAAAATGCTGTATGCTTTCCCATCTTCTTCCTCTTTTTCGAGTAAGTGGATGAAAGCTACCTCTATCGCTTCAAGATTATCAAAAGTGTCTGTCTTATATTTTCACATTTACTCTCACCTTTAAGTCCTTGCCTACAAGCTACAAACACATAGAGCATCTCCCCCTGATAGAGCCTTTCTAACTCTCTTGAACTCTGTGCTTTCCTTTCTTTGAGTCAGATCTGCCTTATTGCTCCTACAGAATGCTGGGTTCAGCTCTGCCCCAATGTATAATCAACAATGCCCTGCAGGTCTTGGTTCTTAGCCCTGTGAAATGGAATGAGAACAGGACAATAGGGTGCCACTGGCATTGGTTTCAAACTGGTCCTAGACCCAATAATTCTTCTACTTGCTTTGTTTCCTTAACTGCTTGCTTCTTAGATCTTCTAAGTCTGGCTACACAATTTGTTCATTCTCTGAGCTTTCAATCCTTTCTTTCTTTCTTTGTCTCTGTCTTGTCCCTTCTGAAATCAATCTCATTTGGAGGCCTTTTCTCAACTTAAAAAGAATGATTTAATGGCTGGACACGGTGGTGCACACCTGTAATCCGAGCACTTTGGGAGGCTGAGATAGGAGAATTGTGAGTTCAAAGCCAGCCTCAGCAATGGCGAGGCACTAAACAACTCAGTAAGACCCTGTCTCTAAATAAAACACAAAATAGGGCTGGGGATATGACTCAGTGGTCAAGTGCATCTGAGTTCAATTCTTGGTACACCCCCCCAAAAAAAGAAAGAATGACTTAATGAACCCCATGTTCCCATGACACAGCTCCCACAATTACTAACTTAGGTACAAGCCCATGTTGGATTATTATTAAAGTAAATGCTGATTTTATATAATTTCATTCATAAATACTTCAGTATGCACTTGCAAAGAATAAAGGATTCTCTCCTCTCTTTGCATAATCATCTCTCTCTTTTTATTTTTTATGTTTTTTTAGTTGTAGATGGATACTTTTATTTTATTTATTTATTTTTATGTGGTGATGAGGATGGAACCCAGTGCCTCACACATGTTAGGCAAGTGCTCTACCACTACCACTGATACCACCTCAGCCCCTTGGGGCTCCTTCCTTTCTTCCGGTTCCTTCCTTCCTTCCTTCTTCCAGCTCCTTCCTTCCGGCTCTTTCCTTCCTTCCTTCTTCTTTTAATCTCTCTCTCTTTTAATGAGATGGATTCTTTTTTTTTTTTTTTAAATTTTAATTTTTATTTATTTTTCTCAAAAGTTGCATTTAAATACATGTGAGATGGATTCTTTTTATGTTGCCTAGGCTGGCCTTGAACTCACCTCCTCCTAAGTAGCTGGGATTATAGATTTGTACCACTGTGACTGACTAACATAAGTCTGCTAGCCTTTGGACTGAAACTATACCAATTGCTCTATTGCTTCTCAGGCCTTCAGATTTATACTAAACCTATACCTGCAGCTCTCCTGGGTCTCCAGTTTGCAGATTGCAGGGGTCTGGGACATTTTGGCCTCCATAATTCCATAAACCAGTTACTTATAATAAATATCTCCCTCTATGAATGTCTGTACACAGATATACACACACAATTTTCTTTGGAGAACCATATTTAATTTTCCTCTAAAGTCTATTTTATTCTATTTTTTTGAATAACAGCTTCATTGAGATGTATTTCATATACCATGCAACTCACACACTTTAAGTGCACATTCATAGTTTTTAGTATATTGAGAGTTGTATGACCTAACGGCTGGGCGCAGTGGTGCATGCCTGTAATCCCAGCAGCTGGGGGAGGCTGAGGCAGGAAGATTGCGAGTTCAAAGCCAGCTTCAGCAATGGTAAGATGCTAAGCCACTCAGTGAGACCCTGTCTCTAAATAAAATGCAAAATAGGGCTGGGGATGTGGCTCAGTGGTGGAGTGCCCCTGAATTCAATCCTGGTTACCAAAAAAACAAAACAAAACAAAACAAAACAAAACAAAACAAAAAAGCAAAAAAAAAAAAGAAAAGAAAAAAAGAAAAAAGAAAAAGAAAAAAAGAAAGAAAGAAAACAAGTTGTATGCCCAGAACTATTAATTTTAGAATATTTTCAAAACTCCAAAAAGAATCCTTATGCCCATTAGCAGTCATTTCCCATTCCTACTTTCTCCCAGCTCTTGGGAACTATTAATCTGTCTCTATGGATTTGTCTATTCTAGACATTTCATATAAACACAATTATATGCTTTCTACAAAAAACCATTGTGACTCGCCTATTTTACTAAACATAATGTTTTCAGGGTCATTCCATATTGCAGTATATTTCAGTACTTTTTTTAAAAATATTTTTTAGTTGCCAATGGATCTTTATTTTATTTATTTATATGTGGTGCTGAGAATTGAACCCAGTGCCTCACACATGCGAGGCAAGTGCTCTACCACTGAGCCACAACCCCAGCCTCTCAGTACTTTCTTTTTATTGCTGAATAATATGTGATTGTTGGATATACCACATTCTCCTTATCCATTTGTTAACATTTGGGGGTGTTTCTACTACTTGACTATTAAAAACATTCATGTACAAGTTTTTGTGTAGACATTGTGTCCACATTTCTCTTGGATGCCTACCTAGGAGAGAAATTACTCAGTCATTTGATAATACTGTTTCATCTTTTGAGAAACTGCCCAGCAGTATATGAGGGTTAAAATTTCACATCCTCATCCTTTGGATTCTAGTCATCCTATAAGCTCACTGTAGTTTTGATTTGCATTTACCCAATGGCTAATGGCATTGATCATCTTTTTGTATGTGTCTTGGCCATATGCATATCTTCTTTGGAGAAATGTCTATTCAAATAGTTAGCCCACTTTAAAATTGGGTCATTACTTTTTTATTCTTAACATGTAAGAGTTACTTATAGATTCTAGATACCACTTTCTTATCAGATTAATGATTTTGCAAATTTTCTTATCCTGTGTGTTCCCTTCACTTTCTTGAAAGTTTCCTTGAAGCACAAAAGCTTTAAATTTTGATACTAATTTACCTTTTGTTATGTGTTTTTCTATTATTAATTAAAGAAATTCCTTGCCATTTATTTATTTTATTTGTTCTAATTGGTTATATAGCCATTTATTTCTTGAAGGAACCAGGTCATTATGTCTCGCAGAATTTCCCATATTCTGAATTTTGCTGATTGTAATTTGAGGGTGTTGTTTAATGTGTTCCTCTATCCCCTTCTTGGGTTTTCTATAAACTGATAATTAGATTTAGAGGCTTGACCAGATTTATGCTCAAATTTCTGCCAGGTGTATTTCATGGGTTGGGCTGTACACGTCCTATACACATCCCTTTAGTTCACATGAGCAGACACACTGTGACTGGGGACACAGTGTGTATGTGTGTTCATCAGCAACTTCTGGTCTTAGCAGCCTAACCCACCCATTTAAAGTTAGCTAATAGGCTCTTACCTAACGGTTTAGCAAGTATAATACATGGGTCTGTGCTGTCCAATAGAACTTTCTATGACAATGAAAATGGTCAGTCTGTTCGCTGTGCAACATAGTAGCCTTTAGCCAGGTGCGGCTATTGAATACTCTGAAATATGCCTAATACTAAAAATTGTATTTTAAATTTTATTTAAGTGGCCACATGTGACTCGTGGCTATTGTATTTGATTGTACAGGTCTAGACTCATTTTTTGAGTCTACATTTCTTAGCTAGAAGTTTTTAAAAACATTTTCCCCTCATTATATGACCACTTAAAATACAGCTCTCTCAATAAAGACATTATGGGGGCTGGGGTTGTGCCTCAGTGGTTGAGCACTCACCTGGCACGTGTGAGGCACTGGGTTCCATCCTCAGCACCATATAAAAATAAATAAATAAAATAAAGGTGTCAATCTACAACTAAAAAAAAATTAAAAAATAAAAAGACATTATGGGGCCTGACTGTGGGCCATTTTGGCTGGGATGTCCTGGCCTTTTCATTCTTTTCAACTCTGCAAAGCAGCAGAGCCATGAGGTTTATTTCTTATAAGTAACAAATATGTTCTAGGATGCCCCATACTTCATCCATGAATTTCTCTGATTTTAGATGCAGCTGGGATAGACAGTTTTCATGAACACTGGTGGCTTCTCACCTGAAACACCCACATCTTTTGGTGTTTTGCAGCATGACATATGGGGGTAATTAATGTCTCCAGGGTAAGCCTTTAACTAAGGAGTCTAGAAGTTATTAGCTGTATACCTAGCATCAGAAAGACATTTTTTAAAAAATATTTTTTATATGTTGAAGGACTTTCATTTTATTCAATCATTTATATGTGGTGCTGAGAATCGAACTCAGTGCCTCACATGTGGAAGGCAAGCACTCTAGCACTAAGCCACAACCCCAGCCCCAGAGAGACATTTTTGAGGTGCATTCTTCACCTCAGGCAGGAAAGCCTTGGTTACTCACAGTGGTAACACCTCAAAAATACACCATTTACAGGCTTTGCCTCGTCTGTTCCACTCTCTCCACTCCATCCTTCCAGCTTCTTAGCAATACTTCCCTAATATACTACTTGCATCCAAGTCCTTTTGTGGGGTTACAATGTAAGTTAAGGCAGGATCTGAAAATAATTTAGTTCGTGGCAGTCTACCCAAAAACATTTACTGAGAGATTACAATGGATTAAGCAGCGTATTAGAGGTGAGAAATTCAGTGGTGAAGAGGATCAGGGTACATAGATTAATAGGCTATAACTGAACAGGGCATTATTATTTATTGTAGTGAGTTTCAAAACAGAGTAAACATGGGTGCTATTAGTTGTGAAGTATGGCAAGGTTTAGAATCCCTGAATTGTCCCTTTAAAAAAAATCACATGCACTAGGTATTATGAGAGAGGGTATGAGGACAGGTGACAATGTCAGGCAAAAGCATCCCTAGCTTGGATTTAGTGCCCAACTCCTAAACTCTAGTTTGGGATTAAAGTAAATCCAAGTGGGATGCCCCAGTCCTTCCTTCCTCTGGGCCATAAGCATTTGGCCTTGCTAGAGGCTTCCTGTGAAGGGAGACCTATGTTGACCTTGTGTATGAATCAGTGGCATTTCCTAAAGGCCAACCTTGAAAAAGAGGAACATTCTTCATGCCTCCCAAATCCTGAAAGAGAACATATTCTGACTGCAAAGCCAGAAAAAGTTCTCTTATGACCCAAGTTATCCCTCATGACACACTTTTACTCCTTTGTATTGTAGCCTTAGAACCTTGACCATGCCCCAGATATAATCCTTCTTAATACTACATTGAAGAGGGAAACTTGAGCTTGATAAAGGTTGGAATGTGAACTCATATAACTTTCCCTCCTTTGTTCTTTTCTGTTTCCTGCCATATCCCTAAGTGTTCTGCATTGGGAAATTTAGAACACTCGTATGCCTAATGAAAAAAACGGTCCTAAAGTTTTCTAACCAAAAAATTGCTATCTTGAGGTTACTCTGCCAAACTAGTCCTGGGACCTGGTATGTTATTTTGCTGTTATCTTCCTATCAATGGGGAACTTGGATCCTGAATCCCATCCAGTGGTGCGGCCACTGATGTTTCCAGAATTCCAACCACCTTTCCGCAAAAGTTAAAAGAGGGCTAAACTCCATCCAGTTCTCACCACTTCATATCAAATAAACACTGTGCTGATAATCTAGTCTTTACCAGATGCTGAGGCTGATGTTATCTAGAACTTAATTATGCTCAAATAGCTGAAGTTTTCCCTTCTCAACACTTAACAGATTGTATTTGTCTCTTCAACCAGACTTAACTCCTGGAGGACAGGGGCCTAGCATTGTATAGATTTCATGAATATCAGTTGAATGAAGGCCTGTATCAGGTAAGACATTCAATTGTTAAAGACAGAAATCCCAACTCAAGCAAGCTTAAATAATATCAAACAAAAACCCACCCAAAACAGCAAAGTCCAAGGCTCCTATGTCAAGCTATAAGGAGCTCATCTTTTTTAAGTTTTTTTTTTTTTGCTTTCCTCCTGGCTGCATTTGGCTTCACTATTGGAGTCCCTGTGTTCAGCAAATGCAATTTTTAGTTCTGATTGGGCCCAGTTGGGCTTGATTCATGTGTCTATCCCTAAAACAGACACTTTTAAGTCTGTTAAGTCTGATTAAGTCAGGGGGATGTGCTGGTCTGCTAGGCCAGTCCTAGGTCACATGCTCTCCCTTGAAACTAGTGAGGAGAGAATCAGTTCCTCAGAAGTACAGTGAATTGAGACTGGTGTGTGTTTGTAGGTGTGGTGTAGGGAGCTGGTCCATTGTGTGGATGCTGGTCAGCCATAGCAACTCTACTTTCACTCCCTTTGCTGAGTTCTATCTACGCCTTTTCCTGTGGCTCATCCCCTGTGGGGCATGGATACCAGCTTGCACCAGATTTGGTCAGTGATTGCCAGCTTTTCCTCAGAGGTGGGGGCCATACCTTCTGCTTGGAGTGTTCCTCAGACTCTGTCTACCCAGTTTACAGCTGGCTCCTGCTTGTCCTCTTCCTGCTCTGAATGCTTCCAGTAAGCTTTACAGTGCATGAAATGTCCTTTCAGACACTTTGGCAACTAGTGAGTCATGTATACAAAGAACTATTCAAAGCAAAATGTGGTCAGTCTCTAGGAGAGTACTGAAAAGATGTTTGGCGAGCAGAGATAAAGGCTTACAACATCTGGCTGGGAGCATGAGAGCAGACAACTGATTCAGGGACTATTAAACACCCAGGACAAGTTTAAGTGTAAGATGCACAATGATGATAACAGCGATAATAATAATAGCAGCTGATCAATCCATGTGCAATGCTTTAAGAACTTTATATATTAACTCAATGAATCTTTGCAAACGCCTTTTGAGGAGGTACAGTTCCCTCCATTTTAGAGATAAGGTTAAGTAACTTGCCCAAGGTCACATAGCAAAGAAATGACAGAATAGGATTGGGTTTCCTTTATGGAGGGTCTTAAGGGTTAGGTACAGTATTAATCTAGACTTACAGTTCTTTGAGTAGCTATTTTATTGTTCTCCATGGACTCAAACTTTCTGAAAGCAGAATTGTATCTGCACTCTTTAGAACATCTAGATGGGCTTTACCCTTAAGTAGAAGCTAAATATGACCTCTTTGAATAGACTATTTTACCCCAGTATGTGTTAAAAGCTGTGTACCACTAGAATGAGCACTGCTATACAAATAAACTCTTCCAGCCAAGTAGAGCACTAGACAGGAAGTTATGGACCTGAGTAATGAAGGCTTTCACCTCTGACTCAGTGTGTGACTGGGCAAGTGACCTCATGGCTCCAAGCTACAGATTTTAAAAAGAGAGGGAACTGTACCCAATATGTGCTACAAGAACACACTAGGAATATAATAACAATAAATAAATACACATACTAAATTCTTGCAAAATTTAAGAAGTACACTACTGCAATAAACCAAGGTATGTTTCTTAGTTTCATCGTAATTTCAGTAATCAGTAAATATGCATTAGGAACCAATCATTTTGGGCACTATGGGATTACAATTACACAATAGACTACTATCTATTCTATAAGATATTATGGACAAAATCAGTTTCAGTGGTAAACGTTAAATTATTTAACAGAATATCAAAATGACGAAGAACATGAAAGCTCCTCTGGAGATACATAGATATAATGACTCCCAAAAGGAGTTAGTAATGAACTCAGGAGAAATGACATAGAAACAAGCTATCCTAAAAAAAAAATTAAAAAATAACAAAAATACCTGGGCTGTGTTTGAACCTCAGTACCTCAGTGGAAGAGTTTACTATCTCTAAGGGCCAGTCACTTAGCTTCCCTGAGCCAATTTGCCAATTTCCTTCTCTCTAAAATGGGGATAATAACAATCTACTTTAAAGCGCTGTTGTGAAGATTAAGGAAAATCATGCGTGTAATACTTTGATCCAGTGCCTGGCTATGCACAAGTCAACTATTACAATTGTTACCTCTGCAGGAGAAAAGTCTTTTCTGGCCCCTTTTCTATAAGAAAAAACATCGTTTCTCCAGTTAGACCCTACTCAAGCGGTGGAGGCAGAAAAGTGCTTTGAAGTGCTCACGAGATGGGCGCTGCAGGAACACAGATCCAGCCATCCCGGGCGGCAAAGCACAGCCCCCGCGGCAAAGCCCATCTTCCATTTCCTTCCCTTCCTTTTCGGGAAAGCCAACCTCCCCCCACGCGTTCAGTTATCTTATTTTCCTGCCTCGCAAGGTCGCTGCCCTCTCTGGCTTCTCTCCGCGTCCTCCCAGCCGTGCGGGTCCGCGATCGCGAGGCGGCGGGGGCCAGCGTCCCGGTCCCTCCACGCCCCCTTCTTACTCTCGGCTCCCGCCGGCCGCAGCCGCTCGCCGAAGCCAGGGCTCCCGCCGGGATTGACGCGCTGGGGGAGGAGCGGTTTGTTAGTGCGCGCCTCTAAGGAGCATTACGGCAGGACTCGTTCCCGGCTCCGGCCGCCAGCCCCAGCCTCCAGGGTCCGGAGCCGGGACTGGCGGAGGCCGCGAGGGAGGGAGCGCGAGCGAGAAGGTCCGCGTCCAGCCGCCGCCGCCGCCTCAGCAGCCATGGCCGAGCGCCGCGCCTTCGCCCAAAAGATCAGCAGGTACATCCCGGACATGGGGCGCGCCGCCGTGGCCGGAGGAAAAGGCGCAAAGCCCTCCCGGCCGGGCCTAGGAGGCGGGTGGGTGTGGCGACGCGGGCGCCAGCGCCGGCGCGGGGATCCCGCGGCCCGGCCTGGATGGCGGAGGGCGGAGGGCGGAGGGGTCGCCGGCTGTTCGGGAGCCGCCGAGGCCTCCCGACGCCCTGCAATCCGGGCCTTTAGCCCCGGCCCGCGCGGGCCGCAGAGGCGGGGGACGGCGTGACCGCCTCCGCCGGTTCGGCGGCCGCGCGGGCCTGGAGTTTCGCGGCGGTTCCTGGAGGGTGAGGGCGGGTAGGGTAGCTCGGCGTCCGACCCGCCAGACCTGCCCAAATTCTTTGTGTCCCCACCCCCGGACTGCTGGGGGCCGCCGCCGCGTTTGGCCCCCTCCCTTCTCTCCGCCCGCCCCCCGTTGGTTCGGGAGGGTGCGGGGTCCGCCCTCCTCCACCCCCAACAAAAGGATCGGCGCGCGGCGGCGGTGGCGGCGGCTGCGGGCGGGTGGGAGGCCACCGCTCCTTTACGCCTTGCGCCGCCGGGAAATCTGACAGGGACCTTCCCTGAGCCCAGGGGCCCAGTTCACAGAGGATTTGTGCACCTGGATTTCAGACGTGTGGCTGCAGTGAAAAGTAGAGGGTTCGATGTGCAGCCCCCGATCCTGGACGATGTTATTAGTTAGCATGGGAATTTTAAACGTGCGCCTGTGTTTCTCATAGCCTCGGAGAAGATGGATGATAGTGTGCTCCGTACGTTGGCCTTGCACTCTTACTGTAGGAGTCTGGAAGGAAGCAAGTGATCAAGGTTGAGGTTTCGGAGCTGTTTACCTACTTGTAGTGGGTTGGTTGCCACTTTTCTTTCCACCCCCCAAATTGAAATTGAATTACAGTGGGAGGAGTCTAATTGTAGAATTTCATTGTGGAATGTAGTTCTGTATCAGGCGCTAGATATTTTTTATTTTAATAAAATCATATTTCTGTGGATTATGAAATTCCAAGAAAGGAAACATTCTAGTGAGATACTTTTTTTGTTTTTGACCATTTTTTCTGTGGCTCTGAATCTTTTTGGTTTGCTGACATTTCTTAAAGGTTTCGGACAATCAGAAAAGACCTAAGAAAACTACTTGACCTCTGTAATATTAACTCTCTTTTGACATGTTTTTCATTTGAAACTGACATTTTTTAATATAAACTTTATGCTTTTTTGTTTTTCAAGTTTTCAAACATAGATTTCATTTTCTTCTTTGGCAAAACATTAAGTACTTACGAGCATGATTGTACCGTCAGACACTGACATGGGTTCAAATCCTGTTATTTTCTAACTTGGGATCTCGGCCATGTTGATGAACTTTATTAAGTTTTAGTTTCCTCATCTGGAAAAATGGGAATGATAATACTACCTAGCTCATAGGGTTGCTGTGAGCATTAAATGGTCTAATTTGAAGATTGCTGTGAATGCTTATAATCCCAGTCTCTGGAAGCTGAAGAAGGGCAATCACAAGTCCAGGCCAGCCTCAGGAATTCAGTGACACCCTGTCTCAAAAATAAAAAGGACTGGGATGTAGTTCAGTGGTAGGGCACCACTGGGTTCAGTCTGTAGTTAAAAAAAAAAAGTCTATTTGTATGAAATGCTTTAGCATAGAGCATGGCCTATACTACCTGTCTTTGAATACTTCCTAATATAACCTAGAAAGTTGGGAAAGGAAATCATTACTTTTGTTTTTGTAATATAACTGGCTTTTGCTTCTGAAGGCAATGCCATTAAAAAAAAGTTACACTTTTTTATATTAGTTTTCCTAAATAGAACCAAAGTTTGTCTCTGAAAACTGCTGATCAAGTAAGTGCACATTAGAGTAATATATTAAATATATTCAGTGTCTGTATTCTACTAATGGAGTTTGTTATCAGATGGGATAGAAGCAACACCAAGAAAAAAAGATAATCAGTTGTGCAAAATAGCCCTAAATGCAAATAAGTATTGCTTTATAAAGTTGTAAAATTAAGGCAATGGGAATGTAGAGATAGGCACTGATTAGAGAGACATTTATGGTGTATACATGGCAGGGATTAATGATTGATGGGATATGGAATGTGAGGAAGACTGAGGAGACATCCAGATTAACTTGGGCAATCAGGTGGATGACAGAGGCAGTCACTGAGGTAAGGGAGTACAGGAGGAAGAAGGGATTTGAGAATGGGAAATGAGGTTGGATGGAAATGATTTAGTTTGGGACATGTTGATTTTGAGGGGCTCATGAATCGTTTACAAAAAAACATCTATTAGCTTATTGGTGCAGGTTTAAGGCACAGGCAGTTGGGCTGGAGATCTAGATTGGGAATCATTAGCAAGTAGATTGTAGTTGAGGCCAGGGCAACTGGATGAGATTGCTCTGGGAAAATGTGCAGACTTCATTTGGAGGGAAGACCAAGGAGAGAACTGCAGTAGATAATGATTGTCTCCTCATTGTGAATAAAAGGTACTTTCCTGCTTGTTACCAAATATGGTTGAGTGACATTTCTGAATAGATTGTTGTTCCGCTTCTGATTTTCCTGCTAGAGGGAGCATAGCATAAATTCTGGAGATTAACTGTTTTTGATAGATGGACATTGCCACTTACTGAGTAAACTTGGGCACATTACTTGACTCTACTTCTGCTTCATTTTCCCTGTCTAAAAGTGAGGCTAATAGTAGAACTTATCTCAGGATTTTTGTGAGGATTAAAAAAGTAAACACCTCTAAAGTATATTGATTATAGCAGTGCTTTGTATATAAGTACTTAGTATCAATTTTTTATTAAAACATTTATAATGTGGTTTGGGACCTTTTCTTGGAAGTGGTAATCCTTTTCATGTATATATATGAAATTTGTTGCTCTGTGAGTAGCCTGTTGCTGTTTGAAATTTTTTAAATAAAGTTTCATGATTATCCAGAAACCTTTACTTTAAAAAGAATTATACTGACCTATTTTCTGGCTCAGTTTTTTTTTTTAACACTTTGCATTTAGTGCTTTTTTTTTTTTTTTGAATCTGATTTGGTGATTTCTGAATGTTCTTTTTTTTTTTTAGTGGTGCTTGGGATTGAACCCAGGGGTTTGTGCATGCAAGATAAGCACTCTACCAAGTGAGCAATATCCCTAGCCCTCTGAATGTTCTTCTTGTATCACTAATGATACTGTTTACCTCAGCTTCTCATAGAAAGGAGCGCATTGCCTTATTGCCTTTTTGTATCTGCTTTTTGAGGATAAGGTCCATTCATTTATGGAATGGTGACTGTAGATTAATGACCTAGGATTTCATTTGGATGATTTTGTCCTATCACTTCATATTCAACAGGAGGATGAACATTTGTACCCACTTACACACTTTTTACTACCTTTTCTTCTTCATAACCCAGCAGAAGTACATAGTAAACAATATAGGCTCTGGGATCAGATCGCACAGGTTGAAATTCTGCTTATACCAAAAATAGTTGTGTAATTCTGAGCAGGTGATTTAATCTCTCAGTGTCTTGGTTTCCTCATCAGAAAAATGGGCATTAAAAACCTTCATAAAATTAAGGTTAGGATTGAATGAAACACTTAGAACACATAACTGTGTACATAAGCATTCAAAAAATCTTAGCTACTGCTATTATTATGCTTATATTATTTTTATTGTTACTACTACCATATTCCACATCAGGAATTAAGGCCTATAAAGAGTGATATTATTTGCCTAAATTGAGACTCAAACTTTAGTCTTTGGTTTTCAGATATTATACTCTTTTATTTGACTATTTTTTTTCTGCAACACATTTTCCATGGTAGTTTCAGGTTTTCTAACAGTATGATGGTTAGCATCCCAAAAGTTATGCATTCTTTCCTAGTGTTCCCTTTGTCAATTGAGTATCGTTTTACTGCCTAAGAAGGAGAATTTATGAAAGTTTGTTTTGTCAGATCTTCATTTCTGGATATGAGCTTATTAAACTGAACTCAGTTTTTAGTCTTGTAACTATAACTGACTGGATAGACCCAGTCTTTCAGTCTGCAGAATCTAGTTTGTAAAATTCATAGTTCCATATATTATCAACTGCTTCATTTTCTCTTTGGACACATGTAACTCCCTGGCTGTTGGTAGTACATGGTACTGGAGTCCCAGGGTGGAGGCCTGCCTGGCTTTGGGGGTTTCAAAAGACCAGACCGGGCTACCTGTTCCAATATGACAAAAAGATGAGCAGTGGTGAAGGGCAAGAAAGGAGCTTTAACCAAGAGCCACACCAGGAAGAACAGATCTAGGAGTTCAATGACCAAATCCTTCTTAAAGGCACTGACAAAGAAAAAGTTAAGGATCGGGGGCTTGCATAACTGGGAGTTTGTATAGTTGGCAGAGTAATTCATCTTGGTCAGGACATAGTCTGGTTGATTATCATCTCAGGACTGCTTCTGTGAAGCTCTAGGAAGGTCATCATCACTTGAGGGGGTGATTTGGTTCCCAGAGTGAGATGATTGCCCTTGGGGAGGCATCCTTGGTTTAGTAATGGGGTAGTTGCTTCTGCATAGCCGGGCAATCTCATCTTGGACTGGTCTATTCTGCTAGGCTTCCTGTTACTTATGAGTAGTTTCTGTTTATCAATCAGATTTGTCGTTCCTGGAATCTAAGGTAAAGGCAGAAGAAAGTGACTCAGAAGAAAAAATTTACAGAGGCAAATGGAACCAGAGAGGGACAAAATGGAGTGGACCTCCTTCATGTTGATCTTATTTATTTATTTATTTATTTATTTTTTGAGTGATGGCAGGGGATCAAACAGGACCTCACATAAGCTAAGCAAGTACTCTACCACTGTGCCACACCCCCAGCCCTTATATCACTGATTTGTAATGCTGAATATCTAACATATTTTTTGCTCCTGAGCTACATAGTAGTGTCAGAGAAAGACTAGAACAGTTCAGAGTTGACCTTTTATTAATTAATGTCTTATTTTGAATGAGGTTTACTCCATATCATTTCTTTACCATTTTTTTTTTTTTGGTACTGGAGATTGAACTCAGGGGCACTCAACCACTGAGCCACATCCCCAGCCCTATTTTGTGTTTTATGTAGAGACAGGGTCTCACTGAGTTGCTTAGCACCTTGCCATTGCTGAGGCTGGCTTTGAACTCGCAATTCTCCTATCTCAGCCTCCCTAAGTGCTAGGATTACAGGCTTGTGCCACCGCGCCTGGCTCCATTTTTTGTTTCTCTACCTCATCTTTTACTGAAAAGTTTTGAGTTAACACAAGTTGTTCATTATAATCTAAGCATACTACTGTCTCAATATGTCATTTAATCATTATTCCCTTGAACCTGAAAGATCTCTTCTCCCTAAAATTTACTTTTTTTTTTTTTTTTGACTTTGAAACTTTTTCATTGCGACTTCTCTAAGAACCTTGATTCTGTATTTTCCTCTTTTCTAACATCGCGCATGTGTGTGCGCACATGTATGCGTGCGTTTTGCTGGGGATGAAACCCAGGGCCTTGCATGTTGACTCTTGCTCTACCACTGAACTACACACTGAGCTACACATCTACCCACTTTTTAGCCTCTTCAATCTGTTCCTTTAATGGACCTTTCCCTTAAACCATAAGAATTATCAAATCTTTCTCATCATAAGACAAAGAACTGCCAGCTTGTCATGCCTTCATTACTCCTATGTGGTATATTCGTGACTACTTGCTGCTTGTTTTCCTCCTCATACATCCTTGAACCATATGGATGTACTTACCTTATACATATTTGAATTATAGAACTCTCGAGAGTTTAGAACCTTGACTTTTTTCTTTTCCTCATCACTGATTTCATGATATATTTTTCATTTATCTTGTTCTTTTTACTGTCTGCACCCTCATTTTTATGCTACTTTTGAGAGCTCTTTGATGGCAGGTCTAGCTCTTGACTTTTTATCTCTAGCTTAGCAGAGTCTTGTGAATACTAAAAACCTAAGAAGTGTTTGAATGAATGCCCACCTGCCACTTTGGGGCATGTTTCATTAGCTGACCTGGTTTTGCCATCCTCTAATTCAGGTATGTTGCACAGTCTCCCTCTAATGTGGCTTTCATCATGGCCTTTTCTTCAGGAAAAGAGTGATTTCTTGTAGTGTCAAATCTGAACTCTTGCTTGCATTTTGAAACAATCCACAATCTGGTCTTTCTCTTGTGGGCTTATTCTTTAGTTTACACTTTGTTCTCCAGTCAGTCTGGTATATTCATTGTACCCCCATAAATGCAGTGCTTATTTCCATTACTATAGCTGTTCCTGCTATTCTTTCTTTTTGATATAGCTTTCTTCTTTTTAATGTCTTGCTCATTCTTTAGACTGTCCTGACTTCTGGAATGACCATCTCATTTGTATTTACCACCTATGCGTTTCTAAGCAATGTAATTTTTTTTTTCTGGTTTTGGAAGTATTTGAATAGAATTGTATCATACATTTGTGTGTTCTCTGTCTTCTTTTCCATAGTAGGTGAATATTTGGATTAGTCTCCCTCCGTTTTTGGTGGTATTGTGGATTGTGTACAGGGTCCCTCACATAGTAGGCAAGTGCTCTACTACTGAGCTACATCCTCATCCCTGTTTCCAGTTTTCGACTTCTGGAAAGAATATTCTTATGAGTATTGCAATACGTATATTCTGGTACAAATATGCACGAGTTTCTGTAGGGTGTACCCAACTGTGAAGTTGCTGGGCCACAGATACTTATTGCTCATCATAACAGTTTACTTATCATTAAGTTTATTTGGTAATGCCAAACTTTTTCGGAACTGTAACCTCTGTTATAAAGTGTTCTTATTTGTGAGTCTTTTCTGTGCTCTGTTTTGTTTTACTAGTCTGATTTTATGTCTTTTCACCAGTTATAGCTGATCTCAATTATTGTCAGCTTTGAGATTTAGTAGAGCAACTTCTCCTCTACTTTTAAAAAAGCATCGTGGCTACTCCTCTTAGCCCTTTGAATATCCATGTAGATTTTAGAATATACCAGAATAAAAAATTAAATCCCAAACCAAAAACCTGATAGAATTTGAGATTGCATTTAATTTATACATAAATTTGGTGGAGAAATGAAACTTTTTAATATTAAGTTTCCAATCCATGAGTCATGGTGTATCTCTCCATTTATTTAGGTCTCTATGTTGTACAATGAAATTTTATAGTTTTCTCTGTAAGGTTCTATTTTTAGTTAGATTTATTCCTAGATATATACCAAATTTTTATCCAGCTATACCTTGCTAAATTTTTGTTAATTCTAAGAGTGTATCTGTAGATTCCTTTGTTTTTTCTATGTAGACAACCATGTTATTTGGGAATCACAAATTTTTGTTCCTTTCAAATCCTTATAGCCTTGTAACTAAATTTTTTTTTTTTTTTGGTCTTGCCCTGTAGAGTTTGCTGTAGTTTAGATCATGACTGTCCCCTAAATGACAGGATTTAATAGTACCCCAGGGTGGTACTATTGTGAAGTGGTGGAACCCTTATGAAGTGGGGCCTAGTGGGAGGTATTTAGGTTATTGGAGGTTGACCTTTAAGGAGATGGTAGGGCCCTAGCCTTTTCCATATTCTCTTTTTTTGTTTCCTGGCAATTTTGATCTTCCATATCCTCCCTCCATGATATACTGCTTTATCCTGGTCCCAAAGCAAATGTTCCAGCTGATCATGGACTAGAACTTCCAAAACTATGAGCCAAAACAAACCTTTTTTCTTTTCTTTTCTTTTTTTGGTACTGGAGATTGAACTCAGGGACACTCGACCACTGAGCCACATCCCCAGCCCTATTTTGTGTTTTATGTAGAGACAGGGTCTCACTGAGTTGCTTAGCGCCTCGCTGTTGCTGAGGCTGGCTTTGAACTCACGATTGTCCTGTCTCAGCCTCCAACCTTTTTTCTTTATAAGTTGATTAGCTCAGGTATTTTGTTAATGTGATGGAAATGCAACACACTGTGAACTTGCATTACTGTGCAGATTATTGCTGTTTCTATTCAACATTATATTAATATTGAGCATTCTTTTATGATCGTAAAAGGAAAGCTTTTTATGTTTCATTACTTAGCTTAATGATTGCTAAGAAGTTTTGATAGATTTTAGGGAATTCAGTTCTTTCAGTCTGAACAGAGCCTCAGATAAGGCTTAAGAATTGATGCTTTATTTGGTAAGCACAATCCTAGGACATCTGGAATGATTTAAAAGGAAAGTGAGGTAGAGAAAGATGGGAAGTAAGGTAAGGCGATCCCTTATGTTTTTGGCCACTGCTTCACAAAGAGCCAGAGAGAGATTACTTGGCAGGTATGCATGCCTGGCCACATAGTCTATCTCTGGAAAGAGGAATGGTTCCTCAGATTAGTATATAGGAGTATGGAAAAAGCGGGAATTTATTTGCCTGCTTTTCTCCTATATTCCAGTCAATTCAGTCTCTCCAGGGAGTTAACTCCCCTTCTGTGTTCCATCATTTGGATCCCTTTGGCAGTCACTCTGGATGTCTCATTACTTTTTCCATGACTTTTTATCAAGGGGATTTATATGTATGTGTGTGTGTGTGTGTGTGTGTATTTTTGTGCATCGACAAAAACTCAGATTAATTTATACACACACAAAAGTGTTCACTCATGTGGCTGTATACCTTGGGTTTAGTGGTACAAATGATGTCAACAGGCCTGATCATTTTTTTGAATAGATTTTTCATGAAATGATTATATACTGAGATTTGACAGTCAATCTTGGGCTCTAATCCCACCAACAGAAAAGATCCAGAGGCTCAATTATTGGTCTACCCTGGGCCACATGTCCTTCCTTGAACCAGTCACTGTGTTTAGGGATCTAGAGTTGTCTGGTCAGTACTAAGTCTCATGCCCTTCTCTATGAGTTGGGAGGGAGATGTGATTGGGTCAGCCCCTACCAAATCTCAAGGAGTGAGTTTGTTACCAGAATGAAAGGGTTTCTAATGTAAAGAAGGAAAATGAGCATTCTGGTCACACCAGAACAACTGATATTCTTTAATATCAGTCATTTTAAGTTCCACATCACTATAGTTTTTAAATCTATGACTATATAGCTGTCCTATCTATAATTTAAATGGAGCCGGTGGAATACAAAGAAAACCAGTATTACTTGATGAAAGCTAGTTGTGGATTCCCTGTCCCCTATTTTTTTTTTTTTTTTTTTTA
>PVHX01014920.1:0-48337 GCA_004024805.1 Geosciurus inauris | reverse complement strand
AAAAATAAATAAAATAAAAATAAAATGGGATTGTGACCGGACATGGTGGTGGGTAGTGCTTATCTGTAATCTAGCAACTCTAGAAGGGGAGGCAGGAAGATTGCAAGTTCAAGGCCAGCCCGGGCAACTTAGTGAGACCCTGCCTCAAAAAAAAAAAAAAAGTGCTGGATATATAGCTCAGTAGTAAAGTAACCCCGAATTCAATCCCTAGTTCTGTAAAAACTAAATAAATAAAATAAAATGGGATTGTGCTGGCAGTGACCTGCTGAAATTGCTGGCAGGACACAGAAGTCAACAGTACAATTCTCCATGTTGGATGGAGGGGCTGAGGAGAGGAGGTCTGGTTTGAAGGGGAATTCTAGGTCTCACAAGGAGGAACTAAGTCTACCACTGCCAGAGAGGCAGGCATAGGGCATCAGACGGGGAGGAGTGTGGCGCTGGAACTCCCCGCCTCTGGTTCCCCCATCAGATCTCCTCCCAGTGACCCAGATAAGCTAATCTGCTCAAATGGAGAAGGCCCTGGGGCAGGTTGGCTTCCCAAATCTAAGCTGGGGTGGGGGGGTCAAGGAGCCTTTGCAAATGGGGTCAGGGGAATGGAAGTTTCCTTTGATTTTGAGAGCCTAGCAGAGACCTGGCAATCAGCTTCCAAGAGACTTCGCAGGAGTTTTATACAAGTCTCTACAGAAACAGTGGTCAGGAGGGGTCTGTCTGAAACCAATCCCTGGGGAATTGAGAGGTGATGGGAGCAGGAAGAGATGAAAGATAGCCAAGTGGGCTCTGACAGGGAATTCTAAGAAGTAGTGAGCTGTATCACCATCCTTGTCGACTGGTGCTGTGGCAAGAGGGCTGGGAGTTAAACTACAGAAAGGACTTCCTGGTAGTAAGGAATGTACGCTTAAGATGGAGGTGGGTTATTTATTGGAGTTGGATTGGCCTTGGGATATCTGTGCTCTTTAACCTGTAGTCAGCTGACCTGGCTGAGTGGGCAGGAGCCTACTCACTTTATAGGCCACGGTGTCTCATTAGCCCTGCATTATGAGGTCCCCCTGGAGCCTTTAGAGAGGAATGAACAGCCACCATTAGGGGCTGGGTGCCTTAGAAGTGTATTTCATTAAACATGAGCTCAGACGGGAAATTTCTTGGGCTTCCCACTAGCCCGATGCTTCCTGAGAATGATGGAGATTACATTACAGGAGGGACTTCCTCAGCAAAGTCATGAATAAGAGCCTAATACAATTGTTTTTATCTTTTAAAGATTGTGGTCTTGCTGCGTATAGATGGTGCACACCTGTAATCCCAGCAACTCAGGAGGCTGAGGCAGGAGGATCTCAATTGCAAGGCAATCCCGGGCAATTTAGTAAGACCTCATCTCAAAATAAATAGGACTGGGAAGCCATGGTGCAGTGGCCACACTTGTGATCCCAGCGGGTTGGGAGGCTGAGGCAGGAGAATTGTGAGTTCAAAGCCAGCCTCAGCAATTTAGCGAGGCCCTAAGCAACTCAGCAAGACCCTGTCTCAAAGGGCTGGGGATGTGGCTCAGTGGTTAAGCATCCCTGGGTTTAATTCCGGTACCAAAAAAAAAAAAAAAGGACTGGGGATGTAGCTCAGTGGGAGAGTGCCCTTGTGTTTAATCAGAAATAAGTAAATAAATAAAATAAAGAATAGTAGCCCAATTAAAAGTGGGAGTTTGAAAGTTAGACTGCTATAGGGACTTCCCAGTAGGTAGGAGTGGTAAGACCCCACCACATGGGTAAGTGAAAAAAGGAATATGAAAGACGATGATATCATATCCCCTATCTGGGAAATCTTGAGCAGGAGAAACCACAGCTAGGCTGGTTAGACTGGATGTGATATGATAGAGAGGCAGGAGAATCACTGAAATGACCTAGAAGGGCCTTTAAACTTTTTGGATAGACTGAGGCAAGAGAAGGGAGGGAAAGAGGTGTGTCTCCTGGGAGGCAGGTGAGCTTTTTTTTTTCCCCTCCCAACCAACTGACTTCCGCCCAAGCCAGGATCTGTCACAACTCGAGGTGGAAATTCTGGTTTCCCTGGCCTAGAACTCCTGTGCTGGCTTTGGGACGATGGGTGCCTGGAGGGCTGTGCTCCCATTCCAGCCAGGCTGAGCCGTCCTTCCTCTACCTCTGGGGCCCGAGAACCCCCTTCTTTCTCTTGGATGGCACCCCCACCCCAGAGCCTGCACACCAGGGTTTATCACTGTGGCTGGTCTGAGGGGACTTGAGGTGAGATGGGCAACTGGGATTGGTGATCTTGGGGAAATGTGCTGCAGAGCCCCAGGGAGGCCGATAGCAGGAGCAGAGAGATAAGGCAGAGGGGACAGCTGCAGAGGCTGGAACACAGCCAGCCAGGCCTCCCCTCAGGCAAGACTGGTAGTCAAGCTGGCTGATAGACTTGCACCACTTCCCTGGAAGAAGAGGGCCAGGTGGGCCTAGGAGTCAAAGACTCTGTGCCTCCTGGGGCTGGGGGAGAGGTGAGAGCAGGCTGACTCAGACCTGGTCCGCCTGCCTGGGTCAGGGGTGAGTACGAGGCACAAAGTGTCAACAGATCTAAAAGTGATAGGAGAGTCAAGTCCAAAGAATCTATAATTTGAGTATAGGAACTTGCTCCTCAGAAAGGCCCCTGCCTAGGGCAGGCAATGGTTTGGGCTCTGGGCTGTGAGAGAGGGAAGACTAAGTAGAAAAGACACAAAGACTTCCCTGAGAGTAAAGAAAGAATTGTTGGAGCAGCTGGGTACCATGGTGCATTCCTGTAATCCCACAGCTCAGGAGGCTGAGGCAGGAGGATTGAGAGTTCAAAGCCAGCCTCAATTTAGCAAGGCCCTAAACAACTCAGCAAGACTCTGTCTCTAGATTATATATATATATTTGTTGTTGTTGTTTTGTTTTGTTTTGTTTAAGGGCTGAGGATGTGGCTCAGTGGTTAAGTGTCCCTGGGTTCAATCTCTGGTACCAAAAAAAAAAAAAAAATGTTGGGACAGGGCTAATAGATGTGAAGAACAGGATGGGGAACGCCAGGTCCCCTACATAGAGGGGCAAGTTAAACAACTGGCTGAGGCCTGCACGTGTGATGGAAGTGAGACTGAGGGCACTTCCAGATAGGGAACTGTCCCCTCCCATATAGCGCCCCCCCACCCCACTACACACACTTCTGCTGCCTGGGACTGTGTGATTGGTGCTCAGTGGGGATGTGGTAAGAACTGGTCATCCAGAAAGTGCCCTAGTGTCTGTTTCTTCAGAGCCGTCTGGTGACAGCCTCTGGCTGAGCATGGCCCACCCAGCCCTGGCCCTGGACCCCTGGAGCCTCCTGGGTCTGTTCTTCTTTCAACTGATGTTGCTGCTGCTGTCACCGCCGACTGCAGAGAGTGGTGGGCAGGGACCTGTGCCCAGGGTCAAATATTATGCAGGTAAGTGTCTGATGGGGAACATGAACTGGAGGAAGTAGAGGAAGAAGAGAGAGGGAAAAAATGGACATGAAGAAACAGGGATGCTAGGCAAGTGTTAGGCAACCACCTTTGTGTGTGTGTGTGTGTGTGTGTGTGTGTGTGTGTGTAGTGTTTTGAACCTGAGCCTTGTGCATACTAGATGAGCATTCTACCACTGAGCTACATCCCCAGAGAGGCTGAGAGACATGCCAGGGAGCAACTGAGGGCTGGGGCGACAGAGAGAGACAGCCAGAAATAGAAATTAAAACTGAGAAGCAAACTACCTGAGGTACAGATTCTGGGAAAGAATGAGAGGGGCCCCAGGTTCTCCAGGGCATGACTTCTTTCATTTCTGCAAAGTTGGTGATTTTTTTTTCCTTCCTTAAGTGTCACCTTAAATCCAGGGCACCTTAAATCCCTAACTGCTCTCACACCCCTAGATGCCCCAAAGTTAAGGCCCAAGCTAGAGGATCATCTGCAGACCTGGTGACCCAGGGTATACCAGGTGCAGGTAACCTGCAGAGGTCACGCCACACCATTCCCTGTCCACAGACACCAGGAGTATGAGCTCTTGGGTGGCCTGGAACCCTGCAGGCACAGCTTGGCTGGTTTCCTACTGAAGCTGTGGGACTGCTGGCCCTCTTATCTTCAGAGAGGAGGTTTAGGGGAAGACATGGCCTCTGTAGGGGTTATAGGGGCAAGTCTCTAGGCACAGCTGTGTGTTTCACATCTTTCTGGGGCAACCTGATATAGGAAATGTAGTTGCTTGTTTTTTGTTGCTTTTTGTTGTTGCTTATTTTGGCACTGAGGCTTGAACCCAGGGGTGTTTTACCACTAAGCTACATCTCTCTTTTTTTTTTTTTGGTACTAGGGATTGAACTCAGGGGCACTCAACCACTGAGCTACATCCCTAGTCCTATTTTGTGTTTTATTTAGAGACAAGGTCTCAGTTGCTTAGCGCCTTGCTGTTGCTGAGGTTGGCTTTAAACTCCTTACTCAGCCTCCCAAAGTGCTGGGATTACAGGCGTGTGCCACTGCGCCCGGCTACTAAGCCACATCTCAATTCTTTTTTAATTTTTTTATTTTGAGACAAAGTCTTGCTAAGTTGCTTAGGGCTTTGCCAAGTTGCTGAGGCTGGCTTTGAACTTGTGATCCTCCTGCCTCAGCCTCCTAAGACTCTGGGATTACAGGCATATACCACTGTGCCTGACTGGTCATTGTCACTGATGGAGAAGTCTCCTCTGTGTTGGATGAAAGAGTACAAACCTGGACAAGACTCAGCCTAAAGGAGCTCACAGCCTCAAAGGGTGTTGGTGAACAGATTGAGCAGACAATCCTGCTGCAGCGTGGTCAGTTTAGTAACTGAGGGACGTATACAGTTCTGGGGGAGGCCTGGTCTCTAGGAGACACCTCTCCCTGAGGCCAGCCCTTCTAGCACCTTCCCCACTTTATTCTTTGTCTCCTCTTCTTAGATTCTCTGAGCCTGCGAAGGTAACAGGGAGCTAGTCAGCCCTAATGCTAGGATGTGCTGGTGAGAGAGGAATTGAAGAGCTCCTTTCCCCCTTGCTGATGTGCTAATGGGACACACACACCACCACCACCACCACCACCACCACCACCACCACCGCTACCACCACCACCACTACCACCACCACCATGCTATACTTAGGAAATGGACAGTACCTAATTGAGCCTCCCACAACTGGATGCCCAGATGACATTCAGGTGTGGCCACACAGACCTCAGAAAGGGAGAAAAAAAATGTCTCCTTTCTGTACACCATGTTTCTAGTGGTGGAAATTTCCTGTAATAGAAGAGAGGAAGGATGTGGGTTAGTGATGGAGGTGTCAAGAGGGATCCCTCAACCTCGACACTCAGTCCTTTCTGTCCCTCCCTTTCCTGCTTGTCGTTAGAAACACCTTTCTACCTGTGCAATTGACTGCTGCACCCCCTCCCAGTGGGGATCAAGGTGTCCTTCCCCTGCAGCCCCCAGTCCTGAAAGAGCAACCCTTGTGCCTCTCTTCATTTCCTTTCTGTCTGCCTGGGGTGCTGGCCACACTCCCCCAGTCCCAGACTGTCATTACCCTGCCCCTGACAGCCTCTCTCTACTGTGGGCTCAAGTGCAAAGCTCCTGTGATTGCCAGCAGGGTGGGGAGCAGGGACTGCAGGTGGAGTGGGTTCAGCTGCTGAGGCTGGATGTGCTCAGCTCTCAGGGTCTCTCTTTCTTCTAGGCTCTCTGCTGCTCCTGCCAACCTTGACCTTGACCTTGTCCTGCCTTTGTCTTGGGATCCGCTGCTGCCCATCAATTTCTCCTCATTGTCTCCTTCTCACCAACAGGGGATGCACGCAGGACATTGAGCTTCTTCCACAAGAAGGGCCTCCAGGACTTTGACACTCTGCTCCTGAGTGGTGATGAAAATACTCTCTATGTAGGGGCTCGAGAAGCCATTCTGGCCTTGAATATCCACGATCCAGGAGTTCCAAAGCTAAGGAACATGGTGAGGATATTGGATGTGGGCTGGGAGTCAGGAGGGTGCCAGCAGCTGCCCTGTACTGAGGCTGCCTGTGGATGAGGCAATTGCCAAAACAAACAACCCAATTGTCATTATCTACCATCAGCAGTAAGCAGCAATTCTTGTTATATATATATATTTTGACAATAGAACAGACAGAACATGTTATCGTGGCCTCATTTTTTATTGATATCACAGATACTGGTTGAATAATATCAACTGTTAAAATGGCTAATATGGAAATCATTGACATATAAGATAAACATTGACTCAAATTATATCAATAATTTGATATCCACCCACTGGTAGAAATCATTGAAGCTTCTATAGTGTTGTCACCCTACCAATGGGAACAATGGGAGGGAGAGGGGAACTGGAAGGGAGAAAGAGAGGGTGTTAGCAATGACTGATCAATTCCATGGTTTATTTTCATGTGTGGTCTGTTGACCACCTGCATATATGCAGTGCTGGTAAAAAAAAAAAAATGCAGATTTTCTGAGGTGTGTCCCAGGAACTGATGTTTTGACAGTGTCTCCAGGAAATGTGTGATCCAACAACTGTTGCTGTGTATGTGATGCTTTGCATTAGGTGTTTATGTAGACTACCTGGTGTGTCCATCTGCAGCCTATGACATTGACAAAGATCACTTAATAAGTGGCAGAGCCTAGATTTAAACTCATGTTTTTCAGATTCCTTATGTGATGTTCGGCCACGAAGCTGTGCCCTGACAAATATTAGTATTATCAGATTAATAGCCCTGATCACAAATAGACGTTGTTACTGTCCGTCAGCATGTCACTAACCACCATGCCTTCTGGCAATTTCATGCCAGAGCTGAGAAGGGATGGCAGGTCACAGAAGAGCTAAAGACCTCATTTCCCTTTTTCTCCCCTTCCCGACTCTCAACTTCAGATACCTTGGCCAGCCAGTGACAGAAAAAAGAGTGAATGTGCCTTTAAAAAGAGTAATGAGGTGAGTGGAGGTGGGGGCATGGTGGCTCTGGGTAGAGGACCCTGATATCCCTAAAGCCATCACTGGATGACCTTAGATGGAAGTGAGGGGACAGCCTCTGGGGGTCCAGGAGTTTGGGGAAAAGGGTCTGGAGATCTGAATTCTCTGTCTTCCCCAGACGCAGTGTTTTAACTTCATTCGTGTCCTGGTCTCTTTCAACGCCACTCATCTCTACGCCTGTGGCACCTTTGCCTTCAGCCCAGCTTGTACCTTCATTGTGAGTTACCTGACACCCAGTTCACAGGCCCCCAAACATCCTTTCTCACTCCTACCCCAGCCTGTCCTCTGTAGCTCTGGAAAACTCTGGTCCCTCAGGACCCTCATGAGCTTCCTGGCCCCAGAAAAATTTTCCTATCTGTCCCTTTTCCTTCTTCCCTCATGTCCCTCATTTCCCAGATGTGAGACCCTGGCCATTCTGGGCCCCCAGCCTCTCTCCCCCTCTAGGGACTCCAAGATTCCAACCTGTTACCCATCTCAGACAAGGTCATGGAAGGGAAAGGCCAAAGCCCCTTTGACCCTGCTCACAAGAACACAGCTGTCTTGGTGGGTGAGTGTCAGGCCTCCTGGTCCATCCCAACAGCTGCCTTTTCTAGTCAATGTGATATATGGAATATAGTAGAGTTCCTAAAAGGCAGGGGACAAGCCGGGCATGGTGGCACAAGCTGTAATCCCAGCACTTAGGGAGGCTGAGACAGGAGAATCACGAGTTCAAAGCCAGCCTCAGCAACGGCAAGGCACTAAACAACTCAGTGAGACCCTGTCTCTACAAAAAACACAAAATAGGGCTGGGGATGTGGCTCAGTGGTGGAGTGCCCCTGAGTTCAATCTCTAGTACCCCCCAAAAAATAAATTAATTAAAAAAAATAAAAGGCAGGAGACAGGTAATCTAGGAGCTTCAGAGCACAAGACTTAGAAGAGAGATTCTTTGGTTCATGAGCATGATGATTGGGTGTTCACGCTATTGTGTGAGATGTGCCTCCCTCTAAACCTTGTTACGACAACAGCACATTACCTATCTGACATTGAAATAAAAGAAAAGAAAGAAAGAAAAAGATTTAGAGGAGAATCAGGCATCCCAACCACCAACTCCTACTGGAACTGCCATAAGGAGATGGAAGGAGACAGAGATGTGGAGAGACAAGAAGCATGAGGATCTGGGAAGGGTATCAGGTAGAGAACAGAACCAGGGTTCAGTCATTTGTTCAACAAATGTGTACTTGTTCAGACATCCACTCTGGTGTGCCAGGCATGGGGCTGGGTATTAAAGGGGTTTCAAGGGGCTGGGGCTGCAGCCCAGTGGTACAGTGCTTGCCTAGCATGCGTGAGGCACTGGGTTCAATCCTCAGCACCACATATAAATAATAAATGAATAAAATAAAGATCCATCAACAACTAAAAAAAAATTTTTTTTTTTAAAAAAAGGGGGTTTCAAAGAAGAAATCATGGCTGATGCCTTCTCAGACACAAACCATTACAGACTTCCCACTCTGACTTCCTGGAGGAGGTGGCCTTTGACTTTTGAGCAGGACTTGAAAGATATTAGGTAGAGGGACAGGGAAGGTGTTCTGGGAAGAGAAGGGTAGGACCCAAGGTGTGGAAGCAGAAAATGCAGTCACCTTCTGAGATCAGTGAATGCAAGTGGTTCAGCTGCTATGTGAGGGAGTAGCCAGAGAAAGGCTGGAAGAGTGCCCAAACACGGAAGGTTACACTGGTCATTTCCTGTGCAAAAGGGGGCCTTAAGAGTGCCTGAGGAGCTGGGATTGTGGCTCAGCGGTAGAGCGCTTGCCTCGCATGCGTGAGGCCCTGGGTTCGATCCTCAGCACCACATACAAAGCAATAAAATAAAGACATTGTGTCCATCTACAACTAATAAAATATTAAAAAAAAAAAAAGCCGGGTGCGGTGGCTCACACTTGTAATCCCAGCACTTAGGGAGGCTGAGAGAGGAGGATTGCGAGTTCAAAGCCAGCCTCAGCAATGGCGAGGCACTAAGCAACTCAGTGAGACCCTGTCTCTACATAAAACATAAAATAGGGCTGGGGATGTGGCTCAGGGGTTGAGTGCCCCTGAGTTCAGTCCCCAGTACCAAAAAAAAAAAAAGGAGTGCCTGAAGCCAGGCGCGGTGGCACACACCTGTAATCCCAGCACTTTGGGAGGCTGAGACAGGAGAATCACGAGTTCGAAGCCAGCCTCAGCAAAGGCGAGGTGCTAAGCAACTCAGTGAGACCCTGTCTCTACATAAAACACAAAATAGCGCTGGGGATGTTGCTCAGTGGTCAAGTACCCCTGAGTGCAATCCCCCGTACCAAAAAAAAGGAAAAAGAAAAGAGTGCTTGGTGTGTGCTGGGTGTGGGTGTGTGTTAGCTGGGCTTTGGGGCTCTGCAGGAAGATGTAGAAAGAATGAAGGGTTAAGCTGGCCCCAATCACAGGCAGGGAAGGGCATCCTCCACCTGCTAAGCTGTCCTCTCCTCCCCTATCCTCTGGCCCTAGATGGGATGCTCTATTCTGGCACCATGAACAACTTCCTGGGCAGTGAGCCCATCCTGATGCGCACGCTGGGCTCTCAGCCTGTCCTCAAGACTGACACCTTCCTCCGCTGGCTGCATCGTAAGGCTTTGACTTCTAGCCAGTATGGGTCTGCCCTTTTCCAGAGTCTGGGAGACCTGGCACTGAGTTCTTAATTCAATGCATACTATGTGCATTACTCTTAAGCACGGGGTGGGGGTTAGCGGGTGGGCATGGGACGAGGAGGTTAGCATGGTAGAAGACAAACCTCCAATTCTCATGAAGTTTTCATCTTATGTAAATAAATTAAACAGGCGACGCGCGCACACGCACACCATCATAAGCTGTGGGATCTAAGGCAGCCTGTTTCATGGACCCCAGAATCAAGGGTTTTCACCAAGGAGAACCCCAGCCATCAAGGTGCTCAGTCCCTAATCCCATTTTGCTACTCCCCTGCAGCGGATGCCTCCTTCGTGGCAGCCATCCCTTCGACTGAGGTCGTCTACTTCTTCTTCGAGGAGACAGCCAGCGAGTTTGACTTCTTTGAGAAGCTCCACACATCCCGGGTGGCTAGAGTCTGCAAGGTCTGCTGTCTGCAAGGTCCCTGGGCGGGAGGCGGGTCTGTCCTCGAGGGAGCCAATGGGGGTGTAGCCGAGGTGGGGCGGAGTTCCAGAGGCCCAATGGGAACGGAGATAGGCGGGATGGAGGCGCTCCCTGACCTCTTGCGCTCCCGCAGAATGACGTGGGCGGTGAAAAGCTGCTGCAGAAGAAATGGACCACTTTCCTGAAGGCCCAGCTGCTCTGCACCCAACCTGGACAGCTGCCCTTCAACGTCATCCGCCACGCGGTTCTACTGCCCGCCGATTCTCCCTCCATTCCCCACATCTATGCAGTCTTCACTTCCCAGTGGTGAGCTGGAGGGCGGGAACACCTGGGCTAGAAGAACATCTGTGGCCAGTGGCTCCCTGACTCAGGAAAGAGACAGGAACTGATGTGAGCCGATTATATACAATGCACTTTACATAGAAAGGCATTTGGTGGTCACCACCTACCAGGAATTTCACTCATGCCCTTCACATAGATGGGAAAAGTAAAGCTCAGAGAGGCTCTGACTAGTTTGTATTCTAACTGGCTCTGAAATGATGGGAAGAAATTTACAAAAAGCAAATATTAAAATCAATAAAACAGATAAGAAAATAGAAGAAATGGGAGAATACAAGAAGCTAAATAAAAAATTTAAAACACCAGAAAGAGAAAGGAAAAAAGAAGCAGCAGCAGCAGCTAGAGTTAAGGCCAGTACATTATAAATGATATAAGATATTGTACAGTTCCTGGCTGCCAACCACAAATTTATCTTTGAGCTTCCTAATGGCCAGGGCAAAGTGAGAAGCACCATCACTATCATTAGAGAAAAATAAAGTCTTTGCTTAGAGGCTGAGAACTGGTAACTAATTTTTCCAAGGTCTTTCAGCCATGGTCTGACCCTACAGTGTTTAGTGGGATCAGACCACCACACTACTGCCAGTGTGTTAAAAACACTGTCAAATGACAATAACAAAGTTAACTGGTCTAAGTAGGGTCTGGTATCCGTGGGATCCAAAGCTAACAACTTGGGGTGTACAATGGTCAGGTTAAAGAGAGAGAGCAGGGTGTGGTGGCAGATGCCTGTAATCCCAGCAACTTGGGATGCTGTGGCAGGAAGATTGCAAGTTTGAGGCCAGCCTCAAGCAACTTAGCGAGACCCTGTCTCAAAATTTAAAAATTTTTAAAAATAAGGGTAGGGATGAGGATATAGCTCAGTTGGTAGAGTGCTTGCCTTGCATGAACAAGGCCATGGGTTCAATCCCCAGCACCACCAAAACAACAAAAACAAAAACAAAAAACGAGGTGGGGGGTGCTGAGGATGTAACTCAGTGGTAAAGTAGGTTAAATCCTTAGTACAAGGAGAGAGGACAGAGATATCATCTGTCTCCATGGACCACAACTGAAGGAATACAAATACTCAAAATACCCTGTAGTCATGGTAGTCAGGCTGTGGTAGATTCTCTGAGAACCAAGAATCCAAGGGACCCAAAGAAGAAGGCTTCGTGTGGAGCTATCCTGGAGCCACTTGTGCTGCCTTTCCTATGAGTACAGCCCAGCCTAGCAGGATACGCAGGAGCCACTCCAGGACCTGTGCCCCAATTAATTCTCATTAAGGATAATCACATTTCAGATTCTAAGATGGGCCTAGAGCCAGGCCCTGGGCTAGACTCAGGGAACTCCATGGGGCTCTCCCAACTCTTATCACCATTGCAAGGGGAAGAAGAGGCAGTTGGACGTTGGCCCAGTGCTTCATGCTCATGCCACCCTCTCGCTGAGGGTGGGCCGGGGCTGGAGGGGTTGCTCCAGAGAAAACCACAGATAGTTATCTATCTCCTCTGGCTGTCTTCAGGCAGGTCGGTGGAACCAGGAGTTCTGCAGTGTGTGCCTTCTCTCTCATGGACATTGAGAGTGTCTTTAAGGGAAAATACAAGGAGTTAAACAAAGAAACTTCACGCTGGACTACTTATAGTGACAGTGAGATCAACCCCCGGCCAGGCAGTGTGAGTATAACCCCACCCCTGAGCAAAACCCCTACAAAGAGGCATGGATATAATGTGTATGTACAAGCAACTATCATAACGTGCTAACTGCCCAATAACTGTTAGTTACCTACCACTCCTGTCTGGAGCTGGGTCAGTATCACAGATGCTGACTTTGGCCCATTTACATTATACTTAGCCCAGCTGCCCACATTCCACAGGTGTCCAATGCCATCCTACATCCAGCACAGTTGCTAGGCACTTCCTCTCCAAGTGCACATCAAATATCTGAGTATATTCCTGAGGAATTAAGGCAACATGGGCTGGGCTGTGTGCCAGACTGTCTTGGGCATCTTCACCTGCATTTCTTATGTAATTTTCTTAAAAATCAGAGTAATATATGTACCTGATTTAAAAAGTCAAAAAGATCTACAGAATTGATTCCAAAAAACAGACCTAGCTGGGCATGGTGACACATATCTGTAATCCTAGCTACTAGGGAGGCTGATGCAGGAGGATCACAAGTTGGAGGCCAGCCCAGGTAACTTTGTGAGACCTGGGCAACTTACTACATGGCTCAACTGTGAATAATAAGATGCATAATATAATATTGATTTGCCAGGGGTGGTGGTGCATGCCTGTAATCCCAGCAGTTCAGGAGGCTGAGGCAGGAGAATCTTGAGTTCAAAGCCAGCCTCAGCAACTTAGTGAGGCCCTAAGCAACTATTAGAGACCCTGTCTCTAAATAAAAAATAAAAGATGCTGGGGATGTGACTTAGTGATTAAGCACTCCTGGGTTAAATCCCTGGCACCAAAAAAAATACACACACACACACATAATACATATAAAATAATATACCTAAAACTTAAAATGATTATTTTGCCTTTTTGCATAAATTTTGATTCTCTTGGGGTTAGTAATCATCTTTTTTTTTTTTATAATTTAAAAAAAAAATTTTTTAGTTGTAGATGGACACAATGTCTTTATTTATTTTTATGTGGTGCTGAGGATTGAACTCAGTGCCTCACGCATGCAAGACAAGCGCTCTACCACTGAGCCACAATCCCAGCCCCGCTTGTTTTTTTTTCTAAGTTCTTCTTCTATTTTTTCTTTTTTCTTTTTGGTACCAGGGATTGAACTCAGGGGCACTCGACCACTGAGCCACATCCCCAGCCCTATTTTGTGTTTTATGTAGAGACAGGGTCTCACTGAGTTGCTTAGCGCTTCGCCATTGCTGAGGCTGGCTTTGAACTCAGTATTCTCCTGTCTCAGCCTCCCAAATACTGGGATTACAGGTGTGTGCCACCACACCCAAGTGTTTTCTCAGTTCTTGTCTCTACTTCAACCTGAAGCTCTTCGTGAATTATCTTAATATCTTCTGAAGACAGACCCATTAGCTATTTTAACAGTTTCATGTTCCTGGAGAGCCTTTACATCTCCCACTGTCTAGACTGGTGGCCCTCTGCATCAGCTACTATCCTGGAATCCCCCTTCTTCATCATCCTGGGGATTCCCTGGACCTCTTTCCTGATACATATTGTGATTGGGTTTCTTGCGTCCCATGGCTTCCTCTTTATTTTTGTACCAGGCCTCTTTATTTTTGTTTTATTTTGTACCAGGCCTCTTTATTTTTGTTTTATTTTGTACCAGGCCTCTTTATTTTTGTTTTATTTTGTACCAGGTCTCTTTTGTTCCTCTTTATTTTTGTACAACCCAAGGCCACTTTACCAATGAGCTACATTCCTAGTCTTTTTTTTTCTTTCTTTCTTGGTGATGGTGTTGGGGATTGAACCCAGGGCCTTGTGCATGCTAGGCAAGTACACTACCAACTGAGCTATATCCCCAGCCCAGTCTGTCTGTCTTTGTTTGTTTGTTTGTTTCTTTCTTTCTTTCTTTATAGTTTTGAGACAGGGTTTCACTAAGTTGCTAATGGTTTTGCTCAATTGCCGAAACTGGTCTTGAACTTGCAATCTTCCTGCCTCAGCCTCCCCAGTTGCTAGGACTATAGGCATCTACCATCACACCCCGCTAAGTTAAATGTTGTTAAAGAAGAGGCCATGAGTTTAATCTTTGGCACTGCAAAAAAAAAAAAAAAAAAAAAAAGTTCTATTGAACTGTTTCTCCTCCTTCCTGTCTTTTTTTTTCTTTTTTGAGATGAGGTTTGCTATGATGCTTACCAGGATGGCCTCAGACTTCTGGACTCCAATGATCCTCCAGCCTTAGCCTCCAAGTAGCTAGGAGTACAGGTGCACACCACCACACCCACAGTGTACATGTATGTTTTCTTTCCATCTTCTATTTTTCTCTTGAAATTTGCTTATCTTGGAGTTTTCCATAGTCTCGCTCTTGATTGCATGTGGTATAGTTTAAATGTTTCTTATAAATTGTCCAGTGGTTAGATCTAAAGACTCAATCAGATTCAGGTTTGATTTTTGTGGGCAAGATTGCTACATTGTGGTTGTTTATACTTCCTTCTGGATACATGCTGCCCAGTGAAGTAAAGATTTCTCTTTTGCAGAATTCTATTCTTGTTTTCTGAATATTCCATCTTCACTCACTTTTCTTAGAATAGTAATGATAGTTTTCTGTGATATTTTCTTCTCCCTGAAGCATTTCTATTTCCTTTTAGGTTTTTCTTTGTTCTTTCCCCCTATTCCTTTATTTGGTTTCTTTCACCCTTGTGGCTTTACTTTGAAGCCTGGTAGTCTTTGGCTATCTACTCTTTGTGTGTGTTTGGTACTGGGGGGTTGAAACAGGAGGCACTTTGCCACTGAGTCACGTTCTCAGTTCTTTTCATTTTTTATTTTGAGACTGAGTCTCACTAAGTTGCTGAGGCTGGCCTCAAACTTGTCATCCTTCTTAAACTGACTTTTTTTTTTTGGTACCAAGGATTGAACTCAGGGGCACTCGACCACTGAGCCACATCCTCAGCACTATTTTGTGTTTTATGTAGAGACAGGGTCTCACTGAGTTGCTTAGCACCTCACCATTGCTGAGGCTGGCTTTGAACTTGTGATTCTCCTGTTTCAGCCTCCCAAAGTGCTGGTATTACAGGCATGTGCCACTGCATCCAGCTTAAACTGACTTTCAAATAGTCTTTATTTATTCTCCCCTTTAACTTCACTTCCAGAGGTAGCTGAGTCCATAATTCACACACTTTAGGAATTCTACCTTGTAAATCAGATGGTTTAGGGGCTCCCCACTATGGGTACTTGAAGAAGATTTTTCTCTCTCTTGTAAGTCTTGTTTGTTCATTTGCTTAACAGCTTCTGAAATGTGAATGTTTTTTTTTTGCCTTCTTTCCTGTTCTCCACACCATTCTAGGTTTATGACTTTATTTTTTTTTTAATTTTTTTTTAGTTATAGATAGATACAATGTCTTTATTTTTTATTGCTTTGTATGTGGTGCTGAGGATCGAACCCAGGGCCTCACGCATGCGAGGCAAGCGCTCTACCGCTGAGCTACAATCCCAGCCCCGGTTTATGACTTTAAAAAGAAATTCTGCCAGGTGTGGTGGTGCATGCCTGTAATCCCAGCGGCTGGGGAGGCTGAGACAGGAGGATTGTGAGTTCAAGGCCAGCTTCAGCAATTTAGTGAGGGCCTAAGCAACTCATCAAGACCTTGTCTCTAAATAAAATATTAAAAAGGGCTGAGAAGTGGCTCAGTGGATAAGTGCCCTGGGTTCAATCCCCAGTACAAAAACAAAACAAAACAAACAACAAAAGAAATCCCTTTGGGCTGGGTGTGGTGGCACACACCTGTAATCCCAGCAATTTGAGAGACAGAAGCAGCAGGATTTCAAGTTTGAGGCCAGCCTTGGCAATTTAGCAAGATTTGTCTCACAATAACAAGGGCTGTGGTAGAGTGCTCCTGGGTTCTATCCCCAATACTGAAAAAAAAAAAAAAAATCCCCTTTGGAGGGGGCAAAAGTAGGTGTGTGTGTTCTAAGGGGCATCCAGATGGGTGTAAATGCTATTACCTCTCTTTACAGATGAGGAAGTTGAATTTCAGAGAGGTGAAATAACTTGTCTAAGGATACAATTGTAGGTGACAGAGTTCTTTGTTATGGAAAACAAGGATCCTGATTGAAGATTAGAATACAGGTGTCCCAGAGCCACAGCATGCTTGTGTTGGCAGGGCCCTTAGAGAACAGCCGGTCCCACCCCCTCATTTATGGGTGAGAAAAAGTAGGCTTAGAATGGAGAAGGGACTCTCCCAGAGTCATGCATCAAGTTCATGCAAAACCATGATGAGAAACACTGCGTGCCACACCACCCCTTCCTGTGATAAACCCCATGCAGTCATTGACTCAGCACACATTTCCTGAGCACCCTTGCCAGGTCCTGTGCTATGCCTGGGACCAGAGACATAGGTAAAACATGGTTGCTGCCTGCAACAATCCTCTCCTGCTTCTTGCTGGCTGCCAGGCATCCCTGACACAGGTGCTAAGGAGGACAGTAGTAACAGTTAAACTTAACCTTTCCTCTTTCTTTTTTTGGACTGGGCATTGAACCCAAAGGGACTTAATCATTGAGCCACATCCCCAACCCTTTTTATTTTTTTTTATTTTGAAACAGGGTCTTGCTGAGTTGCTTAGGGCCTGTTAAATTGTTGAGGCTGGCCTTAAACTTGGGATCCTCCCGCCTCAGCTTCCTGAGTTGCTGGGATTACAGGCATGTGCCACCGCACCCAGCAACAGCTAACCTTTCTTGAGGACTAACTCCATGCCAAGCACTGTTTTGATTACTTATATTAGTGCATTTCATCCTCAGGGTGATCCTATGAGGTGGATATTGGCAATATGCCCCGTTCACCATTGAGGAGCCTCAGTCACCTTGAGGCTAAAACTCAAAGCCAGGCAGCTCCAGAACCTGAGCTTTAACCACCATCCTGAGATAAGGACAGTCCTGGAAGAGGAAGGCAAAGGAAAATAGCAGAGGGGGAGGAGGAGAGGAGGGAATGGACAATGGGTGAGCCGAAGAGATGGGAGAACCAACCTGATTTGCCTTCTTCTCCTTTAGTGCTCCGTGGGCCCCTCCTCTGATAAAGTTTTGACCTTCATGAAGGACCATTTCCTGATGGATAAGCAGGTAGTGGGGACGCCCCTGCTGGTGAAGTCTGGTGTGGAGTACACACAGCTGGCAGTGGAGACAGCCCAGGGCCTTGATGGGCGCGATCATCTGGTCATGTACCTGGGCACCTGTGAGTAAGGGGCTCTAGGGCACTTCCTAGAACAGGGGCTAAAGAGGGAAACCTTTAAGTCCAGTCACTTATTCATAGTTTTACAAATGTTTAGTACACCTGCACTCTGCTCTACTCCAGCACTCTGTTCTGGAAGTACAGTAGGGGAACAAGACAATCCAGTTCCTACTCTTTCTGTGCTTTCAGTTTTAGAGGGGACACACACAGGGAGGTCTTTGATGGTGTGAACAAGAGCTGCTTGTCTTGTGGGGAAAGCCAAGTTAGAGGGGTGAAGAGCAAGTGCATAGAGGAGAATTGGAAACAGTGTAGAGAAGTTACTCCCCTCCCTTCCCTGCCCTTCCTTTCCCTTCCCTTCCCTTCCCTTCCCCTCCCCTTTTTTTCCCTTTTTTTCCCCAGTGCTGGGGATTAAACTCAGGGCCTTGTGTTTGTTAGGCAAGCACTCAACCACTGAGCTACACACCATCTCTGAAAGAGCCCTGAGATCACTCCTTCAGCTGGGAATGTAGCTCAGCTGTAGAGAGCTTGTCTAGTGTGCATGAGCCCCGGGGTTGGAGTCCCAGCACCACCTGTTGTCAGGCTTCTTTTTTCTTATAGATGAGAAAGATGAAAAGAATCAAGGAGACTGGGTGATGGTAAAAAGATGGGGAGGAGCTGGGTGTGGTGGCACATGGCTGTAATCCCAGTTTAGTGGGAGCTGAGGCAAGAGGATTGCAAGTTCCAGGCCAGCCTGGGCAACTTAGTGAAATCCTATCTCAAGATAAAAATAAAAAGGGCTGAAATCTAGCTCAGTGGTAGAGCACCCCTGGGTTCATTCCCTAGTACCACAAAACAAAACAAAACATCAGACACAAATTTGTGTCCTTATAGAGTGAGTGGAGGCAGACAATAAGCATCCTGAATAAGCAAATTACATATGTTAGTTATGACATTAGAAAATCCAGTAGAATCGTGTAAGGAGAAATCAGGAATGCCAATGAAGGTTGCGATTTAAAAAAAGATATTTTATAGCCAAGTGCGATGGCACACACCTGTAATCCCAGCACTTTGGGAGGCTGAGACAGGAGAATTGTGAGTTCAAAGCCAGCCTCAGCAACGGTGAGGCGCTAAGCTACTCACTGAGACCTTGTCTCTACATAAAAACACAAAATAGGGCTGGGGATGTGGCTCAGTGGTCAAGTACCCCTGAGTTCAATCCCCAGTACCAAAAAAAAAAAAGGAAAGAAAGAAAGAAAAAGATATTTTAGATTCCTATTCGTAGTGCGCCTGGCATTCTTATGGTCACTGTGGAAGATTATGTTGTTACCGGACATTCTGCTCACGAGTACTCCGGAAGCTGGAAAAACTACACTAGGCAAAAAACTTGCATCAAGATCAGGACTGAAATACATTAATGTGGGTGATTTAGCTTGAGAATTTTGATCACTGGATATCATGGAGTCTGGCAAGATGGCTTCTCCTCTTGCTTCTCCAAAGAGCATGTAGCACAAGTCCTGAAGGACATGGGGATTCCAGAATATGAGCCAAGAATTATAAATTAAATGTTGGAGTTTGCCTTCTAATATCTGACCACAATTCTAGATGATGCTAAAATTTATTCCAGACATACTAAGAAAGCTACTGTTGACGCAAATAATGCGTGATTTTTCAATCCGGTGTCGACTAACTAACCAGTCTTTTACCTCTCTTCCCCAGAGAGATTTTTTTTTTTTGGCATTGGGGATTGAATTCAGGGGTACTCGACCACTGAGCCCCAGCCCCAGCCCTATTTTGTGTTTTTTTTATTTAGAGACAAGGTCTCACTGAGTTGCTTAGTGCCTCATGGTTGCTGAGGCTGGCTTTGAACTCGCGATTCTCCTGTCTCAGCCTCCCAAAGTGCTGGGATTACAGGCTTGAGCCACCGTGCTCAGCTGAGATTTTTTATTAGATACTGCAAGGCAAAGAAATCAAACCCCTTTGCTATTGATCAAGCCATATTCAGATTCTAATAGATTCAGAGCCTGATAGATATTGCTTAACAGCTTCAAACTATAGGCTTGATTCTTTTAATTGTTTTTTAGTTGTAGATGGACACAATACCTTTATTTTACTTTATTTTTATATGGTGCTAAAGATCGAACTCAGTGCCTCACACGTGCTAGGCAAGTGCTCTACCACTGAGCCACAACCCCAGCCCTAGGCTCAAGTCTTTACCAAAAAAAAAAAAAAAAAAGCATCTACTTCTGTGGGAAGAAGAACAGTTTAATGGGTGTGTTCATTCAGTGACTAGCAGACCAAGTACTCCCGCACTAGGCATACTAACCCCACAAACCATATCTGTTTCAACTAAAGTAGGGACTCCAATGTCTCTCACAGGGCAAAGGTTTACAGTACAGATGCCTGCTTCACAGTCCCCTGCCACAAAAGCTTCAATTCCTGCACCATCAGCAATTCAGAATGTCCTGATCAATCCATCATTAATTGGATCAACAATATTCTTTTATTTAAAAAGTTTTTTTTTTGGTACTGGGGATTGAACTCAGGGGTACTCGACCACTGAGCCACATCCCCAGCCCTATTTTGTGTTTTATGTAGAGACAGGGTCTCACTGAGTTGCTTAGCACCTTGCCGTTGCTGAGGCTGGCTTTGAATTTGCGATCCTCCTCCATCAGCCTCCCTAAGTGCTGGGATTACAGGCATGCGCCACCGTACCTGGCTTTTAAAAAATTTTTGTCAATTGTTGATGGACCTTTATTTTATTCACTTATTTATATGTGGTACTGAGAATAGAACCTAGTGCTTCACAAATGCTAGGCAAGCTCTCTACCACTGAGCCACACCCTAGTCCCAAAACATTCTTCTTACCACTAATATGGTACCATCACAAAATACTGCCAATGAATCATCAGATGCATTGAAAAGAAAATGTGAAGATGATGATGATAATGACAATGATGATGACTATGATAATTTGTAATCTGATTCTGATGCATGTAATACTTGGTCTTTGGTGGAGGTAATCAGTTATTGAACTCAGGGACACTTGACCACTGAGCCACATCCCCAGCCCTATTTTGTATTTCATTTAGAGACAGGGTCTCACTGAGTTGCTTAGCTCCTTGCTTTTGCTGAGGCTGGCTTTGAACTCTCAATCCTCCTGCCTCAGCCTCCCGAGTTGCTAAGAGCACCACTGCACCTGGCCTGTATACTTGTTTGGTCTTGAATCCATTGTACTGAAATTAAAGAAGTATGTTGGATGTTCTCAAGTTGTGTTCTAGAAAACTTAAATCGTATTTAATGAGTAAATAATAGCTACTATTCTTCTCAATTGAAATATTGGATTTTCATTAATAGGACCGATCAGTAATGATTTTCATCAGCCTTTATTTTAAAAAATAAAGTTGTTCATTGATAAAAAAAGATTTTTATCTTTTTAAAAAAGATAAAAAGATATTTTGTTATATATTTTATAATATAAGATATATTTAAATTATATGTATATATATAAAATATAATATACAATATATATTTTAATATATATTATATAAGTGTGTGTGTGTATTAGAGTCAGGGTCTCTATGTTGCCTGTTTAGGTTGCAGGTTTTTATGTTTTTGGGGTTTTTTTTTTATACTGGGAATTGAACCCAGGGTTTCCCACTTGCTAGGCAAGTAGGTTTCAATTTTTTATTTTTATTTTTATTTTTATTTTTGGAACTGGGGATTGAACTCAGGAGCACTCAGCCACTAAGCCACATCCCCAGCCCTATTTTGTGTGTTATGTAGAGACAGGGTCTCACTTAAGTGACAGGGTCTCACGAGTTGCTTAGCGCCTCGCTGTTGCTGAGGCTGGCTTTGAACTCGCAATTCTCCTGCCTCAGCCTCCCAAAGTGCTGGTATCATAGGTGTGTGCCATCGCACCTGGCTGAGGTTGCAATTTTTTAAAAGGTGGTCAGGGCAGACCTCACCAAGGCACCTTTGAGTAGAGACATTTGATGAATGTGAGGGAGGCCAGTGATGTGATATTCAACAGAAGCAGTCAGCTGCCCGCTGCCTGCTGCCCCATGTCTATGGAGAAAGGGGGCAACTGGGTTTCTCCATGGATGGAGTTTTCAGGCAGTTGCAAAGGAAGGGAGCAGCCCTAAGAACTTTATGTCATTTACAAGAGATCGCCATCTGCGGGGTGTGGAGGAAAGTGAGTGGTCTGGCTGATCTCTACCCAGTGCACCCTGTACGTCAGGAGCATCTGGCAGCTGGGGAGCCCATACCAAGGCAGAGAGGGTTCCAAGAACAAGGGGAAGAAATTTCAGCTCTCTGTTTCTCTATAGCCATAGGGTCCCTGCACAAGGCTGTGGTAAGTGGGGATAGCAATGCCTATCTGGTGGAGGAAATCCAGCTATTCCCTGACCCTGAACCTGTTCGTAACCTGCAACTGGCCCCCACCCAGGTGAGAAGGGACCTGATCCTCAAATGGCCATCTGATAGGGCTGGCCTTGCAGGCTGGGCTGGGCTGGCTTTCTGGGCCAGGGTTCTCTGACACTCTTCATCTCTTTTCCAGGGTGCACTGTTTGTGGGTTCCTCAGGAGGTGTCTGGAGGGTGCCCCGAGCCAACTGTAGTGTCTATGAGAGCTGTGTGGACTGTGTTCTTGCCCGAGACCCCCACTGTGCCTGGGACCCTGAGTCTCAAATCTGCCGCCTTCTCTCTGTCCCCAACCTGTGAGTGCCAGTCCTGGATGGTGGCTGAAGAAGGCCCACTGAGACCCTTCTTACCCAGCTTTTGCTACTGTTCTTCCCTCTCTTGGGGCCACTGACACATTCACTCCAAGAGGCCAGGGACCTTCTGTGGTGGGTTCTTCCTAGGACAGTGTGTTGCTAGGCAGTTGTGAAGCTGTTCTAGCCATCCTAGGTTCTTTATCCTCTCCTCTAGTCTGCCTAGTCTCCCTGACCCACCTTCTTCCCCTCTGTACTTCCTTCCCTTCCTTCTCTTGTTCCTTACTTTTTTTGCAGGGTGGTGGTGGTGGTGGTTCTGGGGTTTAAATCCAGGGGTGCTTTACCACAGACCTACATCCCCAGTACCTCCCCCTTTCTTGGTACCGTGGATTGAACCCAGGGCTACTTAACCACAGAGTGACATCCCCAACCCTTTTTATTTTGAGATGGTCTCGCTAAGTTGGTTAAAGCCTTGCTAAATTGCTGAAGCTGGCCTCGAACTTGGGATCCTCCTGCCTCAGCCTCCTGAATGGCTGGGATTGCAGGTGTGCACCACATGCCTGGCTTCCTGTTCCCGTTTTTGTCTGTTTCAAGGGATGACTTTTGCTTGCTTTGCCTTTTCAGGAATTCCTGGAAGCAGGACATGGAGCGTGGGAACCCAGGGTGGGCATGTGCCAATGGCCCCATGGGCAGGAGCCACCGGCCTCAGAGTCGTCCACAAATCAGTGAGTGTGGGACCAAGGGAGGCTCAAAGGCTCTGGAGGACTTCTGGGTGGGGTGGGCATTCCTACTCCATGCCTGACTTGAGACCTGAACTCCAGAGTTGGGATAGATCTGGGTCCTGGCTTTAGGAGGAACAGCAGGAATTCTGAGCTGGAGACTAAGCTGGGATTCGTGTTGAGATGGAAGTTGCTTTTGGTGTCAGAGTTGTGGTTAGAAGCACTAGAGGTTAGTGTGGGGTCCAGGCTGAAGATGGACAAGGGGTGACCACTGAGTTGGGAGTTGAAGTAGAAGCTGGTGATGAGAGTCAAGGTCTAGAGATAGGGTAGAGGCTGTCCTGTCTTCCTTCTTCCCTGCGTCCTTAACAGTTTTGCCCTTTCCTTGTCTTCCAGTTAAAGAAGTCCTGGCTGTCCCCAACTCCATCCTGGAGCTCCCCTGCCCCCACCTGTCAGCGCTGGCCTCTTACCACTGGAGTCACGGTCTGGCGGCCATCCCAGAAGCCTCTTCTGCAGTCTACAATGGCTCCCTCTTGCTGTTGCCACGGGACGGAGTTGGGGGCCTCTACCAGTGCATGGCCACCGAGAACAGCTTCTCGTACCCTGTGGTCTCCTACTGGGTGGACAGCGAGGAGCAGTCGCTGGCCCTGGATCCTGAACTTGCGGGCATTCCTCGAGAGCGGGTGGAGGTCCCACTGACCAGGGTCAGTGGTGGGGCCGCCTTGGCCGCCCAGCGGTCCTACTGGCCTCACTTTCTCATTGTCACTGTCCTGCTGGCCTTAGTGCTTTCAGGAGCCCTCGTTGTCCTCCTCGCCTCCCCACTGGGAGCACTCCGGGCTCGGGGCAAGGTCCAGGGCTGTGGGACCCTGCCCCCTGGGGAGAAGGCCCCACTTAGCAGGGAGCAGTGCCTCCAGCCCCCTAAGGAATGCAGGACCTCTGCCAGTGATGTGGACGCTGACAATAACCGTCTGGGCACCGAGGTGGCTTAAACTCTGGGCACAGGCTAGAGTGGCTGAGTAGAGCAGGCATCTGGCTAGGCTGGCTGGGGACCCTGAGCAGAGCAGCCCCGATTAGGGTGGGAGTAGCACAAAAGACCATCTTCCTTCCATGACTGGAGCTTCTATTGCCACTCTGTGCCACCAACAGCACCAGCGGAGACATGCGCAGCAGCCTGCCTCCCGGTGGGGCTCCCTTCTACCAAGCACAGAGGCTCTCTCAAGGAAGGCTGCCCCCAGGCCTGCACCGATGAAAGGAGGACTTGCAGAGAATCTTACAGTTCTGGCCACTCCAGGGACCTTCCAGAAACTTACTGTTCTGGGAGATATGGAAAAACTTGACTGTTCCAGGACCCTATGGTAATGAATACCGAACACCCAAATGACCATGACTAGGCTCTGCTCCTGGAAACTTCACCTAGAAAGCAGCTAACACCTTGGATATCAACCCTCCCTTCTCCCAGGGGTCTCCAGGGTTCTGCAGGGAGCTACCCACTCCTGCTCCCCTTACCAAACATGCACCACTGACTCTAGGAAGTCTTTCCTGAAGTCTGACCATCTTCTCTCTTGCTTCTGTACGGGCAGATTGTATTCATTCTGCCCTGGCTAGAAGGGCAGGGGTAATCTGAGCCTTGTTCTCTCCTTTACCTTGACTGACCCCTTGTCCTCTCCCTTTCCCTGTTTTGAGATTCTGAACACTGCTTGTCACGGACAGTTTATTTTTTATTAAAAAGACAAAGCTCATGACTGGTGCTGTTTTTGGAAAAGCAGAGTATTCCCACAGAGGACGGACAGGATGTGGAACAAAAGGCCTGAGAATAGTAGGAAGGACCCACAACTGGGTTTGTGGGATGATTGCTCCCTTGAATGCCTGAGTACCTCTGCTACCTGCCCAGAGCCCACTCCTTCGCTCGAGGTGTTACTCGGGAGCATCTTGAACCTTGCCTGCAGCACCCACCATAGTCGACCAGCCTCAGCTTGTATCTGCTAGACAGGTGACACCTCGTCATTACCAACTCCCTTGCAGGGCACCCACAGTTGCCATCCCCAGCTCTCCCACATTTCTCGTGACTCCCGCTCAGCCCCCTGAGCAGCAGTTGGCTTCAACTCTTGGTAGACGAATTTATAGAAAGACTCTGCAGCCACCCCCACCCTGGCCATGTCCCTCTCAATATCTGACAAACAAGGCTCTGTCCACACCCCCACATCACCTTCCCCCTCTCCCTCCTGTCAAGGAGGCACATGTCGTTCCTCCAACCAAGACCAACCAGTGTGTCTGTCCCCTCTCTTATCACAGCTAGGAGTTTATCCTGTAAATTATCGACCGGGATCAATCACGCTCACATCACTTGATCCACTCCCTCTTTTTCTTTTTCATTTCTTCTTTTTTTTTTTTTTGCTGCTGAGGATTGAACCCAGTGGCATTTACCACTGAGCTCTATCCCCAGCCCTTTTTATTTTTTATTTTGAGGCAGGGTCTCACTAGCTTTTCCAGGCTGTCCTTGAACTTCCCATCCTCCTTCCTCAGCCTCCGGAGTTGTTGGGATTACGGGTGTGTGCTCCTCTGCCCAGCTGCACTTCATTTTCATTCATCTGCAGGGATGCGCAGGTGTTACCTGGATGAGAACACAACCCACAAACACAACAATAACCTCCCCCAGAATTTCAGCCATTCAGTCCACCTCCTCATCCCCACTCCATCTCTCTCTGTCATGTCAATACCAGCAGACATCAGCTGTGGTCCCCTACTATGTCATCTTTCTTCTTTAATACCTTGTGACCTGGCTTCTTTCCCCACCTTCCCACCTCAAATGACTCTTCCCAAGATTACCTCTAAGCCCTTAACTGTGGAATTCAAACTTGACCTCACACTTTTTGTGTGTGTGTGTGGTACTAGGGATTAAACCCAGGGGCACTTAACCACAGAGCCACATCCCCAGCTCTTTTTATGTTTTGTTTTGTTTATTTTTTTTATTTTATTTTGAGGCAGGTTGTCACTAAGTTACTTAGGGCCTCGCTAAGTTGCTGAGGCTGGCTTTGAACTTGCAATCTTCCTGCCTCAGCCTCCCAAGCCACTGGAATTATGGGTATGGACCACTGCACCCGGCTTGACCTCACACTTCGACCATCCTATTCTCACAACTCTCTTCTACTATAGGTATCTATCTGTCTGTCTGTCTGTCTGTCTGTCTGTCTATCCATCCATCCATCCATCCATCCATTTATCTTGCAGTATTGGGAATTGAACCCAGTGATGCTTTACCACTGAGCTATATCCCCAGCCTTTTTGTTGTTGTTTTGTTTTGTCTTGTATTTTGGTACTGGGGATTGAACCCAGGGGTGCTCTACCACTGAGTCACAGCCCCAGTCCTTTCTATTTTTTTATTTTGAGATAGGATCTCGCTAAGTTGCTTATGCCTTCACGAAGTTGCTGAGGCTGGCCTCAAACTTGCAATCCTCCTGCCTCAGTCTCCCTAGCCACTGGGATTATAGGCATGCACCACTGTGCTGGCCCTTAGCCACTTTTTTTTTTTTTTTTTTTTGGTACTGGAGATTGAACTCAGAGGCACTCGACCACTGAGCCACATCCCCAGCCCTATTTTGTGTTTTATGTAGAGACAGGTTCTCACTGAGTTGCTTAGCGCCTCGCCGTTGCTGAGGCTGGCTTTGAACTCGCAATTCTCCTGTCTCAGCCTCCCAAAGTGCTGGGATTACAAGCGTGAGCCACCACACCCGGCTTCCTGGAACTTTTCATTGCTGTTAATAGACTTGGGTGGCTTTTCTCATCTGTACCTCAATTTCCTCACCTACTGGATGAGAGGATGGGCCGAAAAATCTTCTCACTTAAAAGTATTATGGATCCTTCACTTCAAGCTATACAGCTCCAGAGTTGAGCTTTCTCCTGTGCTTTGGCTAATACAAGGACAATCCTGAAGTACTTATTTATTCAAGTGAACCGGAGGCTCTTTGAACCATCCCCTGTGATGGTTAAGATGTCAACTTGACTGGATTAAGGAATACTTAGAAGTAGGCATTACTTCAGGATCCAGGGTGGTAGTGCACATCTGTAATCCTAGCTACTTAGGAGGCTGAGGCAGGAGATCACAAGTTTGAGGGCAGCCTCAGCAATTTAGCGAAGCGCTAAACAACTTAGCAAGAATCTGCCTCAAAATAAAAAGTAAAAAGAGCCGGGCGCGGTGGCGCAAGCCTGTAATCCCAGCACTTAGGGAGGCTGAGACAGGAGAATCTCGAGTTCAAAGCCAGCCTCAGCAACAGCGAGGCGCTAAGCACCTCAGTGAGACCCTGTCTCTACATAAAACACAAAATAGGGCTAGGGATGTGGCTCAGTGGTCGAGTGCCCCTGAGTTCAATGTCCAGTACCAAAAAAAAAAAAAAACAAGTAAAATGATTAGGGATGTGGCTTGGTGGTTAAGCATCCCTAGGTTCAATTCCTTGCATGTAAATTAATTAATTAATTAATTAAATAACAAGGGCTAGAGATGTAGCTCAGTGGTAAAGTGCCCCTAAGTTCAATTCCCAGTACCAAAAAAAAAAAAAAAAAGGAAAATATTACTTTTAGTTCTTTAAAAAAAATTTTTTTTTTAGTTGTAGATGAATGAATACCTTTATTTATTTTATGTGGTGCTGAGGATCGAACCCAGTGCCTCACACATGCGAGGTAAGCGCTTAACCGTTGAGCCACTACCCCAGCCCTGCTTTTAGTTCTTTTGGGTGTGCTCAGAAGTGGAATTGCTGGATCATTTACTATTAATTCTATCTTCAATTTTTGGAGGAACTGCCAAGTTTTCCATAGAGGTTTCACCATTTTACATTTTATATGTCCACTCACAGTGTACAAAAGTTCCAAATTTCTCCACATCCTTGCTAAAAGTAGTTATTTTCTGGTGGGTTTTTTTGTTTGTTTGTTTGTTTGTTTTTTTTTTTTGAGAGTAGTCATCCTAACGGATGTGAGGTGGGGTGGTATGTCATTCTAGTTTTGCTTTGCCTTTACCTGATGATTAGTGCTGCTGAGATTGATCATTTGTATATCTTCTTTGTATATCTTCATCTCCTTTGCTCATTTTTGGATTAGATTGTTTATTTTGTTGCTGAGATAAAGGAATTCTCAATATGTTAACAGTCTTTCCTGTATGTCCTTTGGTGTTCCAGAGCTCTTGCTAACTTTCCTACCTCTCAGGTCACTTCTCTTATAAACATTAAAAGTTCCCCTGGACAATGCCTTCCATGCCTGTTGCTTGAGCCCACCTCTTTGGCAAGAATGCCCAGGATTCATTCATCCAGCAAATATACACTCTGTTCCTACTGTGGTTCACGATCTGGCCTTAACTACCGGGGAGACACGTGAATCAGGTCTGCTTCCTGCCCTTACAGGCCTTAAGGTCCAGCAGTGTGCAACAACGGGCAACTATCAGAGCCTGGGGGAAAGGGATAGGTATTGTAGGGTCAGTGTATGGCCAGCTCAGGTTTCCTGTCCCCCTCTGCCTACTGGTTACTTCTACCTGCATGTAGTATAGACATTTCTAATGCACTATACCCCTACATGAAAAAATATTGGGGAGGGCGTGTTGCTGGGGATTGAACCCAAGGATGCTTGACCACTGAGCCACATCCCCAGCCTTTTTTATTTATTTTATTTTACTTTTGGGGGGAGGGTACCAGGGATTGAACTCAGGGGCACTCACCACTGAGCCACATCCCTGGCCCTATTTTGTGTTTTATGTAGAGACAGGGTCTCATTGAGATGCTTAGGCCCTCGCTAAGTTGCTAAGTATGGCTTTGAACTTGCAATCCTCCTGCCTCAACCTCCTGAGCCACTGGGATCACAGGCATGTGCCGCCATGCCCTGCTTCTCCAAATGAATTTAGTACTTCCTCCAAATCTGTTCCCCACCCCACATTCCCCATGCTAGTTGATCATACTGCAATGTAGATGCTTGGGACTCTTCATATAATTCTTCTCCCTCCTGCTGTCCACATTTAGAGGGCCATCAATTACCTCTTATCTCCTTCCTCCTCTTTTCTGGAACTGTTCAGCTCTCTCCAGCCCTTTGGGTCCATACCACCCCACCAGGACACCACAGCAGACCCCTAACCAGTCCCTGTCTCCTTTTCATCCTCCCATCCATCCTTCACTCTCTGGGCAGGGCAAAGGAGCTTTCTTTCTTCTTCTTCTTTCCTCTTCCTTCCTCCTCCCCTTCCCCTTCCTCTTCCTCCTCTTCCTCCTCCTTCTTTGTACTGGGGATTGAACCCAGGGGTACTTTACCACTGAGCTGCATTCCCAGTCTTTTTTTTTTTTTTTTTTTTGTACTGGGGATGGAACCCAGGAGCACTTAGCCACTGAGCCACATGCCCAGCCCTATTTGTATTTTATTTAGAGACAGGGTCTCACTGAATTGTTTAGGGCCTCGCCATTGCTGAGGCTGGCTTTGAACTCTCCATCCTCCTGCCTCAGCCTCCTGAGTTGCCTGCCATATAGTAGGTGCTCAGTAAATATTTGTTCAATAAATTAATGGATTGCAGCATTCAGATGATACCATCCATATAGGGGTATGCACCACATGACCGTTGCAAAGGGAGATTTCTAAAGAAAAATTCTGCCTAAAACTCCAAGTGGCTTTTCATTAAGTTCAGAATAAAAAACCCCAAACTGGAGCCGGGCGCGGTGGCACAAGCCTGTAATCCCAGCACTTAGGGAGGCTGAGACAGGAGAATTGCGAGTTCAAAGCCAGCCTCAGCAACGGCGAGGCGCTAAGCAACTCAGTGAGACCCTGTCTCTACATAAAACACAAAATAGGGCTGGGGATGTGGCTCAGTGGTTGAGTGCCCCTGAGTTCAATCTCCAGTACCAAAAAAAACCCCAAACTGACAGGTGAGGTGGCACATGCCTATAATCCCACTGACTGGGGAGACTGAGGCAGGAGGATCCCAAGTTCAAAGCCAGCCTCAGCAAGCTGGCAAAGCCCTAAGTAATTTAGGGAGAGCCTGGCTCAAAATATAAAAAGGGTTGGGGATGTGGCTCAGTGGTTAAGCACCCCTGGGTTCAATCCCCAGTACCAAAAAACTCCCCCAAAACTTCAACGTAGCTTGCCTTGCCTGCAGCTCCTCTATACACACCTGGCACTACTTATAGTACCTGAGCCCTCCATGCTATTCATGAAAACCTTCACTGAGTGCCTAGCACCGTTCCACACCTTGGTGACATGGACAACTGGCCTTAAGAAACTAACAGTGAGGTTTCCTGGAACATGCTACTTCTTCCACCTAAAAAAAATCATCTTTTCTGTGGATTTTTCTCTAACGTCCCATAAAGAGTTAGTGCCTTACGTACACTTCAGTGTAACCCTTTTCACACTGTGCTGCTTCATCATTGCGTTTGTGTACCCCTGTATGGATGGTACTATCTGAATGCTGCAATCCATTCATTTATTGAACAAATATTTTTTTTTTTTTTGGTGGTGGTGCTGGGGATTGAACCCAGGGCCTTGTGCATGTGAGGCAGGCACTCTACCAACTGACCTATATCCCCAGCCCTTGAACAAATATTTACTGAGCACCTACTATATGACAGGTGCTATTAAGTACTGAGGACACATCAATGAAAAAAGACACAATTCTTGCCTTTATGGAGCATGCATTCTAGTGTGAATGACTGTATATATAAACAGATAAAATAGTGTTACATTAGGTCTGAGGATGTCTTTGTACTTGAGTCTTACATAAAAAATTGCAACCCTAATTAATGCAAATAGCTGAGTCTAATCAATCACACAGCTGAGCTTCATCACGGTCAGCTGATTCAAATAAGGCAAAACACTAAGCTGTAACCCTGTACCTCACTTCTGTTTTCTATTCATAGTCTTGTCTGAACACATTGCTGCCCCTGTACTGGGAATTGAACCCTGGGGCATTCTACCACTGAGCTACATCCTCAGTCCTTTTTATTTTCTACTTTGAGAGACGGTCTCTATAAGTTGCTAAGGCTGGAGTCAAACTTGGGATCCTCCTGCCTCAGCTTCTTGAGTGTCTGGGATTACAAGAATGTACCCCCATGCCTGGTTTGCCCCAGAGTTCTTTGAACCTGCTCTGATTCTGCGGATTGTCTTATATCTGTCATGAATAAAAGAAAATTAAGATGTTTGAATACATTCTAATTTTGTCCCTTAACAAAAGCTGGGCACATTAGATGGTGACATGCTATAGAGAAAAAATTGGAGCTGGAGAAAGCAGAGTGGGAAAGGGAGGTGTGTCTACAATTTGGGTAACTGAGGGTTAGGTATCAATGTTAAGGTAAAGTTTGAACAAGAAAGAATTGAACAATGAAACAATAAAGTAACTGATAGTATGGATCATATTGATGACTGAGGTATCAACAGCAGCTATTGCAAAAGCCCTGAGGCAGAAGTAAGAGTAGTAGATAATGCAATGTAGGCATCTACCATGTTTATCACAGCAGTATTCACAACAGCCAAGAAATGGAAACAACCTACCTATCCATCATGTGATAAAATGATAAAATGTACTACATAAATATCATGGAATACTATACAGGTTTAAGAAAGGAAATCCTGTCATTTGCAACAACCTAGATGGAATGGAAGACCATTATGTTAAGAGAAATAAGCCAAGAGAAATAAGCCAAGGGCTGGGGTTGTAGCTCAGCGGTAGAGCGCTTGCCTTGCATGTGTGAGGCCCTGGGTTCGATCCTCAGCACCACATACAAAGCAATAAAATAAAGACATTGTGTCCATCTTTAAAAAAAAAAAAAAGAGAGAGAGAGAGAAATAAGCCAAGCATGGAAAGGCAATTACCATATGATCTCATATGAATATGAAGAAGTTGATCTCATAGGAGTTGAGAATACAGCTGGCATGGTGGTGCTGAACTGTAATCCCAGTACCTTGGAAGGCTGAGGCAGAAGATCCCAAGTTCAAAGTCAGCCTCTGCAACTTAGTGAGAACTTGTTTCAAAATTAAAAAAATAAAAAGGGCTGGGGATGTAGCTCAGAGGCTTTCGGTTCAACCCCCAGTACTGGAAAAAAAAGAAAAGAGAAGAAAAAGCTGAGGATCAAATGGTGGTTGCCAGAAATTAAGAGATGGGGGGAAAGTTGATGGGTACTAAGTTGTAGTTGGAGAGGAGTAAGAAATTCTGGTGTGCCGAGTAAGGTGACTGTAGATGGCAATATGTATTCTATATTCCAAAAAACTAAAAGAAAGGATTCTGAATGTTTTCACCATCAAAAAATGATAAGCATTTGAGAAGACAGGTTTAAACATTACATGGATATGGTGGTGCATGATCATAATCTCAGTGATTTAGGAGGCGGAGGCAGAAGGATCACAAATTCAAAGCCAGCCTTAGCAATTTAGCAAGGCATTAAGCAACTTAGCTAGACTCTATCACAAAATAAAAAATTAAAAGGGATGGAGATGTAGCTCAGTGGTAGAGTAATCCTGGGTTCAATCCTCAGTACAAAAACAAAACAAAAACCATCCTCCCCTCAACATTATACAATGTATGCATGTATAAAAACATCACATGGTACCCCATCAATATATTCGATTTTTATATTTAAGTAAAATTGGGGAAAAATTAAAGTGTAAAAAAAAAAAAAAACTACATGTAGGCACAACCAGTTTCAGAGCTGGATGAGACCCTTAATGTTATGTTCTCTACCTCCAAGATGTCTCTCATTCCTGCAATTTTTTTTAGTTCCCAAACCTCAAAATTAGTTATCTAACCTCAGTCCTTCCTGCCGCACTTTGACCTCTACTGTTTTGGTTCTATTAAAAAAAAAATGAGACAGCAACGGCGAGGCGCTAAGCAACTCAGTGAGACCCTGTCTCTACATAAAAACACAAAATAGGGCTGGGGATGTGGCTCAGTGGTCGAGTGCCCCTGAGTTCAATCCCCAGTACCAAAAAAAAAAAAAAGAGAAAATTCAAGATTAAATTTTTTTCCTTGCATTGCTGGGGATCGCACTCTAAATATCAGACTTGAACACAACGATTCCAACGGATCCTAAAGCACAGGGTCACCCGTGTACAAGTCGATCTTCAAGAAATGCTCAGTGCCTCAGTATCGGCGAATTAGAAATAGCCCAAGCAGAACACGCATGCGCTTTAGACCTGAGGGCACAGCGAAGGCAGAGAAGGCGTGGCTACCGCCCTAATACAAGATGGCCGTCAGGACCTCCCATCCTCGCTTCTGGGGGAGGCTCAAAGGCTCAGAACGCCATTGGTGCAGTTATCCACTGCCCATTCCCGACGGGGGGCGGGAATGACAGCGTCCTAGTTTCCGGTTCCGGCAGTACCGGGATCCTAGTCGAGATGGAGGAAGATGCGACCGGAGGCCGGCAGTCTCTGGGGGCTGCGGCCTAGAGGTCCGGGCTTGGAGTTCGCCCCAGACGTGGTGGAACCACCGGGATCTGGGAAGGTAAGAAACCATTGTAGTAGCGGTGCCTGAGGGCTAAGGTCTTTAAGGACCCGAACCTGCCAAGGGGGCAGTGGATGTCAGCGATGCCCGGCTGCGGTGCCGTGAGAACTTGCCTTACAGTTTTGGGAATGAAGGACAAGTCCGGCGAGGCATCTCTTTCTGGCTGAGGAGTATGAGATTCACTGACAGCAAAAGAAGCGTTGTGAGGAGCATGTCCTAGGACCCAGAGTTGACTGTGCGGGGAACCAGCACCGAATCAGCATAAAGAGGGTTGCATGTGGAGTCTGTGGAGGGGATTGTCATGTGGTGTCTATGATGAGGGATCACGTGGGTACTTATGGAAGACCAAGGAAGGCTGCCATGTCAGAGGAAGGAGATTATCTTGAAGGAGGGGTCGGAGGCATCGCCTGGGAAATGTATATTCAGTAGGACAGGTGGGCAAGCATGCAAATATATTCACGTTCACATGGCAGATAGCTCCAGGATGCAGAGCTTTGATGCAGATGCTGTAGGAAGGACAGAAGGAATAGAGGTCTCTACTCTTGTTTACATCTGAGAAGTGGGAACTCAATGAGTGTCTTATCAGTAGTTGTATAAGGTGATCTGATTTGGTGGGAGTGTTTGAAAAGACTGAAATGGACCAACTGACCCTCATTGTGTCCAGTTCCAGTGACAAGTCAGAATGGAGTCAGAAAGCGTTAGGAGCATAATGACATAATGACCCAGGATTCCTAGATAGATGTTGTAATTCTTATAATGCTGACAGTCCTTAATATTTAAAGCAATGCTTCCCAAACTTTGACATACATCTAGTGATCTTTGTAAAGTGTTAGTTCTTATTCAGCAGGTCTAGGGTTACAGCCTGAAATTCTGTTTTTCTTTTTCTTTTTTTCACTGTACTGGGAATTGAACCCAGGGGCATGGTGCCACTGAGCTATATCCTCAGCTCTTTTTATTTTGGAATAGGATCTTGCTAAATTGACCAGGCTGGCCTCAAACTTGTGATCCTCCGGGGCTGGGGTTATGGCTCAGCGGTTGAGCGCTTGCCTCACATACGTGAGGCACTGGGTTCGATCCCCAGCACCACATAAAATAAATAAAGATATAAAAAAATAATAGCACATCATTTAAAAAAAACAAAAAACTTCTTTAAAAAAAAAAACAAAAAACTTGTGATCCTCCTGCCTCAGCTTCCTGAGTAGCTGGAATTACAGATGTGCACCACCACACTCAGCTTTGAAATTCTGTATTTCTTTGTGTGTTCATGTGTGTGTGCATGTCTTACTGGGGGTTTAACACAGAGGCACTTTACCACTGAGCTACATCCCTAGCCAGTTTGTTTATTTATTTTTTGTACTGGAGATTGCATCCAGGGTCACTCTATCACTAAACCACTTTCCCAGCTATTTTTTTATTTTTTATTTTGAGACAAGGTCTTGATAAGTTGCTTAAGGCCTTGCTAAGTTGCTGAGGCTGGCCTCCATCTTGCGATCCTCCTGTCTCAGCTCCTAAATTGTTGGGATTACAGGTGTAAGCCACCATGCCTAGCACTAAATTTTATATTTCTTTCTTTCTTCCTTTTTTATACTGGTCATTGAACCCAGGTAACAACCACTGAGCCACATTCCCCAGCCCTTTTTCATATTTTATTTAGAGATGGGTTCTTTTTTTTTTTAAAGATATCTACAAATTTTTTTAAATGTTTATTTTTTAGTTGTAGGTGACAGAATATCTTTATTTTATTTTTATGTGGTGCTGAGGATTGAACCCAGTGCCTTATGCGTGCTAGGCGAGCACGCTACCACTGCGCCATAATCCCAGCCCCATAGAGATGGGTTCTTGATAAGTTGCTTCGGGCCTCGCTAAATTGCTGAGGCTGGCTTTGAACTTGTGATCCTCCTGCTTCAGCCTCCTGAGCCACTGGGATTACAGGCATGCGACCCAGCTATATTGTATATTTCTAACCAGCTCCCAGATGATGCTTATGCTGCCATTTAGTGGACCGTTTTGAGTGGCAAAAGCATCACTATGCAGTAGAGCTTTCGGCAATAACAGAAGTGCTTGACTGTTAACAAAATGCTTTCACAATAATTAGCTCCTATGAGTTGCACCACAACCATTGCATAGCTGTGGCAGCTTTGATTAGCCCCATTTCACAGATGAGGAAGCTGAATCAGTGAAGTGACTTGGTTCCAGTTTTATACTAGTAAATAATGGGGGACTCAAATATGGATCTAGTGATGACTAGTGATTTTTCCATCGTATGTCCTTGCCTTCTAGAAAATACTATCTTATCCTGAGCCAGAATCTAATCTCAGAACATAGTGAATAGCCTTGCATGATTTGTGTGTGTATGTGTGTGTGTGTGCAAGGAGAGTAGAAGTGAAGCAGAGTTACATACCTGGGCCAGTTTCTCCCTTTCCACTGGTAGAGTCAGTAGTAGGAGCTCCACTTCTGATATCTCATTTGATCACTTAAAGACAAAGCGTTCACTAATCCTGGGTCACCTTTTAGGTCCTTAGAAGAAGCATGTAAGCCTGAGCAGTTTTTTGTTTTTTGTTTTTGTTTTCTTATGGTGCTAGGAATTGAACCCAGGTCTTGTGCATGTTAGGCAAGCACTCTACCACTGAGCTACATCCCCAGCCCAAGCCTGAGCAGTTTTAAAGGTGAGAGAAAATCTGGAATTGGAGCCATGCACACAAATAAGGGTCTGAGAAAGAGCCATAAAAAAGTTGAGCTGACTCACTTGGGTGAAGGAAATGCTGAAGGAAATTGGCATACAGGTATCTATAAAGAAGATTTTCCAGAGGGTAAAACAAGAGGAGCTGGTTTTGATATTTCAGCAGGAAGTTTGATGGTTATATAATAACAGCAGGTTGAGATCTCACCTTTTAGGAGTAACCTCCTTTTGAAAAGGGTGGGTACAGTACCCTCACCCTTCTGGAGTGCTTAACCACTGAGCCACATCCCTAGCCACTTTTCATTTTTTACTCTGAGACAGGGTTTTGCTAAATTACTTAGGGCCTTGCTAAATTGCTGAGACTGACTTTGAACTTGTGATCCTCCTGCCTCAGCCTCCAGAGACGCTGGGATTACAGGTATGCGCCACAGTGTCTGGCAGTGGCTCATCCTTTAAGGCCTAACCCCTTAATGGCTTCTCCTGTTACTATGACGACAATAGGCATTACTTGCTTCAGAGAACCCCAGCTTCCTTCTAGAGTTTAAAATAGAATGGCACCATGAGAGATGGAGGCAAGGCAGGAAATGGGACATTGGATCCTGTTGTAGAATTTCTTTTTTTTCTTTTCTTTTTTAGTACCAGGAATTAAACCCAGGGGCACTTAACCACTGAGCCACACCCCCAGTCCTTTTTTATTTTTTATTTTGAGACAAGGTCTCATTGGATTGCTTGCAGCCTCGCTAAATTGCTAAGGCTGGCTTCGAACCTGTGACCCTCCTGCCTCAGCCTCCCAAGCCACTGGGATTACAGGTGTGCTCCACCACACCCAGCCTGTTGTAGCATTTTTTATCAGGAGATGCTGCTACTTGGTGATTCAGCTTGACAAGTTGAAAAGGCACTCAGGAACCTAGGTCCTGGAACAGAAAGAATCCTTCATTGCTGTGCCCTTCTGCCCTGCACAGCACACAGTTTGCACGTGCCCAGCAGGAGGCCCTCCTGCTTGTGTCCTGCTGTATTTGTCCTGTGCTGCAATATGCCTGCTCAGTCATTCCACAAGCACAGGCAGCATTTGCTTTCTCTGAAATAAAGTGAGAGAAGTCCCTGGGTATCTGCATGGCCAGGGGCTTATGCTTAACCTTTGAATGACCTGCAGTCACGAGGGCGTTAACATCGGCTCCCCCTGGTGGGAATGATTTGGCTTGAAACTGAACAAAGTGATTTGTGTTGGAATCTTCAACTCCCATGGGGTAGAAGGCATGGCGGAGTAAAGAAGAAATCTCGGCTTGTGTCCTCCCTTCACCACTGACCAGCTGCATGACCTTGGGCCTGTTATACTTTACTTATCTAGCCCTCCATTTTCTCACTTGTCATAAATGTTTAAGTGTACACAGTTTGAGCTGTAAGGATTGCATGAGGTAGTAGATATTCAGTAAATCTCAGCCTTTCCCTATGTGACCTCACCTCTCAGTGGTATTGGAAGCATGACCGTGGGTCCCCAGATGACAAGTACTGTGGGGCAGGAGAGACAGTGACTACCTTCTCTTGGAGGGTTCAGAGAAGATTGCACCTTTGAACTTGGTGGGTGTTTCAGGCTGGGGCTGAGGAGGAGGGCCATCTTGGCCCACAATAGTGGCACATCAGTGTTCCAAGGGTCTTCCTGCCTGCAGAATCCCGCCTCTAGCATATTTCTCACAGCTTAGATTTTCCATTCTGGACAGCCCCATTGACTTCTGTCTTCTATCTCCAAGCTGTTGTTTCCTTCTCACTGTCTGCATGTACTCCTCCTTTATTCAAGCAGCTTTGCCCTCCAGGAACCCTTCTCATTCCACATACCTCACCCATGCCTCAGCTCTGAGGTCCTCAGATTGCACTGTGGGTAACCCATACTTTAATGAAAGTGATAATAGTGCAGCTCAGGGATTCCTGAAAAGCCAACTTTCCTCCACCCCTGGACTTCCAAAGTACACCAAGAGCAATTCCCATGGAACAAAAGCTACCTGTGCTTGAGTTGGGACCTTTGGTTGGGGAAGGTGATTGAAGATGGGCTCTGTTTAGACACCTAGCATGAGCTTTGCCACTGTTTGTGTAGAAAGTTCTACCCCTCTAGAATTGTCCCTGTAAGGTGGCCATCTCCTTATCCATCTCCTGTCTCAAAAGCCTGGGGAGTCCCTGACTTCTCACTTCCTGGAATTTTAATTTCCCACTTTCCCTGTCTGGGTGAAAATTTCCAGTATCCTATAAAACCAGGGAGCTACACCCGAGCATCTGACATTACCACTGAGTATATGTCCAATACAGGATGTCCTCTGGTTTCACATCTCCTAAATTTGAAGCTCCTGATTTTAGACATTTATTACATTAATAAGTTCATTGGTTTGTTTGAAATTCTAGGCAATGAGTAAACTTAACATGTGGGTCACAGGTACATTCATTTGCCCCAGTTTCTTTCTCTTTGTATCTTATATCCGTTCCCTAGAGGGATACAGTGTCTTCTTCTTTTTTTTTTTTTTAAATATTTATTTTTTAGTTGTAGGTGAACAGGATATCTTTATTTTATTTTTATGTGGTGCTGAGGATCGAACCCAGTGCCTCCCGCGTGCTAGGCGAGCACGCTACCACTGTGCTATAACCCCAGCCCCTACAGTGTCTTCTTGAACAGACCGAGTTTCTTGGATGCAGAGGCTGTTTCTCTGTCATTTCTCTCCCTTCATTATCTAGGACTGAGGTTGTGTTCTGTGTGCTTAGGGTTGAAAGCACAGCGTCAAACATGTCCTCCACCCTGTAGCTCTCTAGGCTCTCAGGTGCTTCTTTTCTCTTTCTGGAGTGTTATCTAATAACCAAAGAGGACTCTGACCTTTGGCCTATTCCCAACTCTCGAATTCCTTTCCCTAGAGGGTGAGGAGGTGGTAGGGGGTGTCCTGAGCCTCAGTTGGGCTCTTCCCCACGCTTTCTTTTTTTTGGGGGGGGGGTACTGGGGATTGAACTCAGGGGTACTTGACCACTGAGCCACATCCCCAGCCCTATTTTGTGTTTTATGTAGAGACAGGGTCTCACTGAGTTGCTTAGCGCCTTGCCATTGCTGAGGCTGGTTTTGAACTCGCGATCCTTCTGCCTCAGCCTTCTGAGCCGCTGGGATTACAGGTGTGTACCACCGTGCCCGGCTCCCACACTTTCTTCTAATACAGACCAGAGAAAGGAAAGCTCAGAGAGGCCAGCATGGGAAACTATGAATACAATCAGATCTATCAACTGGTAAATGGTGGCAGGAGGCACCTTGCTGAGGATGTAAGGCCAAACATGGTTCCTTCTCAGTGAGCCCAGGGGCATAAAAAATGGAGTGCACTCCCTTTCAGCCTTCATGAACCTCCTAAATGTCACTTAATGACATCCCATTAGCCAACTTAAAAAGGCCCTGCATCCTTCCAGGTGGTTACTTTGTCCACGGCATCTAAACTCTGCCTGGATGGGCTAGATAAGGAGAATGGTTCATGCCCAGGGCTGTGTCATGATGGCCCAGGCAGAGAAAGAGTTCAGGATGGACAATCCTAGATGCTAGGGTAGGGAGCTGAAGTGAGAGTGGAATCAGGAGAGTCATGATGGTGCGGAATGATTTCTGACATAGAGACCAGAATTGGGAAGGACCGATCAAGGTAAAAGGAAATGCTAATTTGTGAAGGATGGTGATGGGCAGAGCCAGGCTGGGTGAAGTCTAAGCTTTGGGGAGGTGAGTGTCCCAGAAGATGAGAAGGGGACTTCAGAAACTAGCCAGAGGGGAAAGCACAAAGTTCTGACCTCCTTCCTTACATCACTTCACCCTGCCCAAATCCCAGGTCTCCAGGCACAATGGAGGACAAACGAAACATCCAGATCATTGAGTGGGAACATTTGGACAAGAAGAAGTTCTACGTGTTTGGTGTGGCAATGACAATGATGATTCGTGTCAGCGTCTACCCATTTACCCTCATCCGCACCCGCCTGCAGGTTCAGAAGGGCAAGAGCCTCTACCATGGGACCTTTGATGCCTTCATTAAGATCCTGAGAGCAGATGGTGTGACTGGCCTCTACCGGGGGTTCCTGGTCAACACGTTTACCCTCATCTCTGGCCAGTGCTATGTTACCACTTATGAGCTCACACGGAAATTTGTAGCTGACTACAGCCAGAGCAACACAGTCAAATCACTGGTGGCTGGTGGCTCGGCCTCCCTTGTGGCCCAGAGTATTACGGTGCCCATTGATGTGGTCTCCCAGCACCTGATGATGCAGCGCAAGGGTGAGAAAATGGGCCGCTTCCAGGTGCGTGGGAACCTAGAAGGACAAGGGGTAATTGCCTTTGGCCAAACGAAAGACATCATCAGGCAGATCCTGCGGGCTGATGGGCTTCGAGGCTTCTACCGAGGCTACGTGGCTTCACTGCTTACCTATATCCCAAACAGTGCTGTCTGGTGGCCCTTTTATCACTTCTATGCAGGTAAGCAGGGACCAGGAAAATGGGGGAAGGGGAGTTACTGATAGGGTGAGGTACTGCTGCTCTGTGCAGGTTGCAGTGGAGATGAGATTTAACAGGGGAATGGGCCTTTCGTTCAGCTAATGTTTGAATCCAAGAGGATTCAAAGATGAATAAGACACAGTTCTTGCCTTCAAAGGGCTTGTGATATAGTGAGGGGGTCGGAGAAGTAAAGTAGGTAAGTATAGAACAGTACATAGTGCATGCATTGGGGTGTGTTGGAATGAACTTGTGTTAGCAGAAGATTGGTAGAGAATTGGAAGATGGTGGGGTTCAAAAAGCTGTTGGATGTTTGGGATTTGAAGATAATAGTGAGCTTTTTTATTTTTGAGGGTATTGGTGATGATTGAATTGAGGGGCACTTAACCACTGAGCCACATTCCCAGCCCTTTTTCAAAATTTATTTATTTATTAAAACTGCAGAATGCATTTCAACTCACAGTACACATACGGAGTGCAATTTTTCATTTCTCTGGTTGTACACAAGGTAGAGTCATAACCATTCATGTCTTCATACATATACCTAGGGTAATGATGTCCATCTCATTCCACCATCTTTCCTACCCCCATACCCTTTCCCTTCCCCTCCCTCCCCTTTTCCCTATCCAGAGTTCCTCCATTTCGCCCATGCGCTCCACTCCCACCCCCATTATGGATCAGCATCCACTAATCAGAGAAAACATTTGGTCTTTGGTTTTTTGGGATTGGCTTACTTCACTTAACATGATATTCTCCAACTTCATCCATTTACCTGCAAAGACTATGATTTTATTCTCTTTTAATGCCGAGTAATATTCCATTGTGTGTATATACCACACTTTCTTTATCCATTCATCTATTGAAGGGCATCTAGGTTGTTTCTGCAGATTGGCAGTTGTGAATTGAGCTGCTATAAACATTGCAGTGGCTGCGTCACTGTAGTATGCTGTTTTTAAGTCTTTAGGGTATAGGCCAAGGAGTGGGATAGCTGGGTCAAATGGTGGTTCCATTGCAAGTTTTCTAAGGAATCTCCATACTGCTTTCCAGATTGGTTGCACCAATTTGCAGTCCCACCAGCAATGTATGAATGTGCCTTTCCGCCCCCACATCCTTGCCAGCACTTTTTGTTGCTTGTATTGTTGATAACTGCCATTCTGACTGGAGTGAGATGAAATCTTAGAGTAGTTTTGATTGGCATTTCTCTAATTACTAGAGATGTTGAACATGTTTTCATATATTTGTTGGTTGATTGTATTTCTTCTGAGAAGTGTCTGTTCAGCTCCTTAGCCCATTTATTGATTGAGTTTTTTTTTTTTAATTTTTTTAGTTGTTGATGGACCTTTATTCATTCATTCATTTATATGTAGTGCTGAGGATCGAACCCAGTGCCTCACACATGCGAGGCAAGTGCTCTACCACTGAGCCACAATCCCAGCCCGGAGTTGGTTTTTTTTTTTTTTTTTTTTGATGTTAAGTTTTTTGAGTTCTTTATATGTCCTGGAGATCAGGGCTCTGACATGCATGTGGCAAAAATTTGTTCCCAAAATGTAGGCTCTCTCTTCACCTCATTGATTGTTTCTTTGCTGAAAAGAAGCTTTTTAGTTTGAATCCATCCCATTTGTTGATTCTTGATTTTATTTCTTGTGCTTTAGGAGGCTTGTTAAGGAAGTCAGGGCCTAATCTGATGTGATGAAGATTTGGGCCTACTTTTTCCTCAATTAGGCACAAGGTCTCTGGTCTAATTCCTAGGTCCTTGATCCACTTTGAGTTGAGTTTTGTGCATGGTGAGAGATAGGGGTTTAGTTTCATTTTGCTGCATATGGATTTCCAGTTTTCCCAGCACCATTTGTTAAAGAGGCTATATTTTCTCCAATGTATGTTTTTGGCACCTTTGTCTAGTATGAGATAACTGTGTTTATGTGGGTTTGTTTCTGTGTCTTCTATTCTGTACCATGTCTATTTTGGTGCCAATACCACGCCATTTTGTTACTATAGCTTTGTAGTATAGTTTAAGGTCTGGTATTGTGATGCCTCCTGCTTCACTCTTTTTTTTTTTTTTAAGATTTTTTTGGCTATTGATGGATCTTTATTTTATTCATTTATTATTTATACGTGGTGCTGAGGACCGAACGCAGTGCCTCACGCATGCTAGGCAAGCGCTCTACCACTGCGCTACAGCCCCAGCCCCTCCTGCTTCACTCTTCTTGCTAAGGATTGCTTCTGGGTCTCTTATTTTTCCAAATGAATTTCATGATTGCTTTTTGTATTTCTATAAGGAATGATGTTGGGATTTTAATTGGAATTGCATTGAATCTGCATAGCGCTTTGGGTAGTATGGCCATTTTGATTCTGCCTATCCAAGAGCATGGGAGATCTTTCCATCTTCTAAGGTCTTCTTCAATTTCTTTAGTGTCCTGTAGTTTTCATTGTAGAGGTCTTTCACCTCTCTTGTTAGAAAAATTTATTTATTTTGAGACAGGGTCTTGTTAAATTGCTGAGGCTGGTCTCAAACTTGGAATCCTCCTGCCTCACCCTCCTGAGCTGCTGGGATTATTGGTGTGCGCCTCCGCACCCAGCAATAGTGAGCTTTTTGATTTGGATGTTTTTCCTCAACATTATTAAACCAAGTGTGATTGCACTTTGAACCTTTTCACTTCTACAATGTGTCTTTGTTAGTAAGACATTTTACTCTTTTTAAAGTATTTTTCAGAAATGGAATTACTGAGGGCTTCAGTAGACATACTGCTTTCTGAAAGGTCAGAGCACATTGGCTAGTCAGGACCTGAGTGTGCCTGCTTCCCTAGCCTTAGAATTACCAAATTCTGGTCAGGGCATCTATCCAAGCTTCCTAATGGCTATTGCTGGTTTCTTGCCTTTCACACTGGGCATTCTGTCCTGTCCCAGATGGTACTTTTTAATGACTTCTATCCTGTAATCATTTTGTGTCTCTGGCACTGTATGTTTCTGGTGATTCTTTTATTTTCCTGATTATACCTTCTTTTTTTGTTAATTCTGTTTCGTTTAGCACACTCTTTCATCTGGACTATTTGGTAAAATTCAGATTCTTGGACTCCACCCCTGACCTTTTGGAAATGAATCCTGAAGATCTTTAAATTTTTTTTTTTCAAATACCAGGAATCGGGGCTAGGACTATAGCTCAGCGGTAGAGCGCCTGCCTCGCATGCGTGAGGCCCTGGGTTCAATCCTCAGCACCACATACAAAGCAATAAAATAAAGACATTGTGTCCATCTATAACTAAAAATATATTAAAAAAAAAAATACCAGGAATCGAACCTAGGGGCACTTAACCACTGAGCCACATTCCTAGTCCTAGTCCTTAGAGTCTCTCTAAGTTGCTTAGGGCCTCACTATGTTGCCGAGGCTGACTTTGAACTTGAGATCCTCCTGCCTCAGCCTCTCAAGCCGCTGGGATTGTAGGTGTGTGCCACCATGCCTGGAAAAATTTATTTTTTGTATTTTGTGTGCTATTGGGGATTGAACCCAGGACACTATATCCCAGCCTTTCAATTTTTGTATTTAGGGATAGGGTCTTGCTAAGTTGCCCAGGCTGGCCTCAAGCTTGAGATCCTCCTGCTTCAGCCTGCTGAGTCTCTGGGATTACAGGTGTGTGCCACCATGGCAGATCCTGGCAGTCTTTTGGGGTTGGGGATGATGTACCAGGTCTTGAACTCAGGGGCACTTGACCACTAAGCCACATCTCCAGCCCTATTTTTTGTTTGTATTTTATTTAGAGACAAGGTCTCACTGAGTTGCTTAGTGCCTTCCTTTTGCTGAGGCTGGCTTTGAACTCACGATCCTCCTATCTCAGCCTCCTGAGCCACTGGGATTACAGGTGTGCGTCACCGTGCCCAGCCAGATTCTGGCAATCTTTTTTTTTTTTTTTCTTTTTAATATATATTTTTAGTTGTAGATGGACACACTATCTTTATTTTATTTACTTATTTTTATGTGGTGCTGAGGATTGAACCCAGTGCCTCGCGCATGCAAGGCAAGTGCTCTATCACTGAGCCACACCCCCAGGCCGATTCTAGCAATCCTTTTTTTTTTTTTAAAGCATTTTTTTAAAATATTTTTTTATTTTCTTAGTTGTAGGTGAACAGAATATCTTTATTTTTTATGTGGTGCTGAGGATCGAACCCAGTGCTTCACGCATGCTAGGCAAGCACGCTACCACTGCGCCACAATCCCAGCCCCCGATTCTAGCAATCTTAATGTTAAAAAAGCTTCCCAGGCTAGGTGCAATAGTGCATACCTATTATCCCAGCAACTCAGAAGGCTGAAGCAGAAGGATCACAAGTTTGAGGCCAGCCTCCGCCATTTAGTAGTAAGACCCTGTCTCAAAATAACAAAAGAGCTGGAGGGATACCTAAGTGGAAGAGCACTTGCTTAGCATGTGTGAGGTCCTAAATTTAATCCTCATCCTTACATAAAAAGAAGGAAGGAAGGAAGGCAGGCAGGGAGGGAGGGAGGGAAAAGAGTCCCAGGAATTGTGAGCATTTTTTTTTGTGGAGTCTTTCTTTGGCCTTTTGTCCTCATTTGGTTTTTTTTACAATTAGAGGTGTGTTTTCCCAATATGTCTAGTATCTTTTTCTGTCCCCAGATTAACCTGTTCAAAAGTCTGGTCAGACTTTCTGACTCTTGGACCTCGCGACATGAATGCATCTATTTACATTTGAAAATTTTTTTCATGTAACTATTCATCCTATGCTGGCTTTCCCTTCTGACTTATTTTCATCTGTCAGGCACCTTGTTTTTCTCCATATCTTTTAGACTGAAGCCTTTGGGATTGTGCTTGACCACTCCCTCTTTCTTGTCCCATATTTAGTTCTGGTGATTCTATAAAGTCTCTCCCAATTTTCTCTCTATTCCTGCTGACATTGCTTGAGTCTTTCTTAAGGCAGTGTAACATTTGTGTTGATTTTGTTTGCCCTATCTTTTCTGCTATGTGAAAATGTTCTTGGAAGGAGGAAGAAACTAACACTTACTGAATGCCCTCTGTGTGCCAAGCTCTGTGCAGAGAGACAATGCATCTTTATCATTATTTCCTTCTCACAGGAATCTTTTTTTTTTTTTTTAATTTTTTTTAGTTGTAGATGGACACAATGTCTTTATTTTATTGCTTTGTATGTGGTGCTGAGGATCGAACCCAGGGCCTCACGCATGCAAGGCAAGCGCTCTACCACTGAGCTACAATCCCAGCCCTCACAGGAATCTTATGATGTAGACATCTTCTTTGCCGTCCCAGTCCAGATTGGGTTCCTTTTTAGATGTTCTTATGAAGCCACATTTCTTTCAAAACACTTAGCTGAGTTTGTATGATACGTTCATTCATGTGATTATTCAGTTAATGTCTCTTTCTCCACTGGACTGCAGTTTGCTCTGTCTGTTTTTGTTCACTATCCTACCTTCCAACACCTGGCTTAGGGTCTAAGTGCTCAATACATGTCTGTTGAACGAGATTGGTTCTTGTCATTTCTTTTTGCTTCAAATCTGTCAATGCTGTCTTGTGGGCATTTAGAATAAAATCCAGCTTTCCTCCCATGGGCTCCACAGTGCTGAACCATCTGGCCTCTGCTCCTCCAGCCCCGTCCTGTGCCACTCTCCACTGCTTCACTCTGCTCCATCCTCACTGACATTCCTGAGTTTCCTGGCATGCATTAAGCTCCGTTCAGCTTCAGGGCCTTTACAGATGATGTTCTCTCTGCCTGGGACACTCTTTCCCCTGTTGTGTGGTTGGCTCCTTCTCATGTTTCAGGCCTCACCTTTGAAAAGACTTCACTAACCACCCTATTGGAAAGAAGACTCTTTATGTTTTCTGTTTTAGCCCCTTGCTTGCTTATTAGCACTTGTCATAATTCTAATTATTTTACTCCCAACTTCGGCTCTTGATTAGAATATAATTTCCATGAAGGTATTTCCCTGTTTGTCTGTTTTATGTCTACTGCTTATCACTGTGTCTTACATCTAGTAACCATTAAATAAATATCCATTTATATTACTTGTCTAAAATCATTTAGTCAGGAGCAATTTAAACCACGTTGGCCTGGGTTTGTCTTCTTTTTTTGTGGGTGGGATACTGGGGATTGAAACCAGGGGTACTTAACCACTGAGCCATATCCCCAGTCCATTTTTAATTTTTAAATTTTGAAACAGGGTCTTGATAAGTTGCTCAGAGCCTTGCTAAATTGCTGAGGCTGGCTTTGAATTTACCTTCCTTCTGTCTCAGCCTCCTGAACCACTGGGATTAAAGGTGTGTGCCATCATACCCCAGTATCCCCAGCCCCCCTTTTTTTGGTGGGGTGGGGTGCTGAGGATTGAACTCAGGCACTTGACCACTGAGCCATATCCCCAGCCCTATTTTGTATTTTATTTAGATACAGGGTCTCACAGAGTTGCCTAGCGCCTTGCCATTGCTGAGGCTGGCTTTGAACACGTGATCCTCCTGACTCAGCCTCCCAAGCATCAGCCACGGTGCCCAGCACTTTTTTTTTTTTTAATCCCCACCACCTTTTTATTTATTTATTTATTTTTGATTGAGACAAGGCTCATTACATTGCTTAGGGTCCTGGGCTGGGGCTGTAGCTCAGTGGTAGAGCGCTTGCCTCGCATGTGTGAGTCACTGGGTTCAATCCTTAGCACCACATAAAAAAATAAAGATAACCACATAAAAAATAAATAAAGATATTGCACCCATCTACAATTAAAAAATATTTTTAATGTTTTTTTTTTAGTTGTAGATGGATATGATAACTGTATTTTATTTATTTATTTTTATGTGGTAGTGAGGATCGAACCCAGTGACTCACGCATGTGGGGCAAGCGCTCTACCACTGAGCCACGGCTCCAGTCCTTAAAAAATATTTTTAAAAAAGTTTTTTAGGGTCTCTTAGTTGTTGAGGCTGACCTTGACCTTGCAATTTTATTGCCTTATCCTCTCAAGTCACTGGGATTACAGGTGTGCACCACTATGCCTGAATGGGATTATCTTCTACCTTGTAAATAATAGGTGTTCAACAAACATTTGTTGAATGAATAAATGCATGCATGAATGATAATAATAATTGTTATTTTAATATTTGTAATAATAATTATTTTGCTTTTGTGGTGCAGGGCCTCTTGCATGCTAGGTGAACACTCCACCAACTGAGCTATATCTTCAGCCTTTGAATGAATAATGGAGAGGAAGGAAAGATATGGACTCTTTCCCTCCACCCTTTTGCCTTTGTTTTATTCATCCCCTCCCTAATCCCCAGGAAAGTGGCATGACAGGAAGGCATAACTAGAATTGGAATCTGGATCCCATGCTACATTCTAATGATTGCAAAAAGCTTTCTTTGCAGGAGAAACAGGGCACCCAGTGAGGCACAACTGCCAGTTCACTGTTTCTGCTTGCATGCCGACTCTGGGGAAGAAAGTGATTTTGAAACTGGGGGATAGGTGGTTCTGGTAGGGCTGAAGGAATTCTGCTATGCCAGCTGGGACTTGGAAGCCCTTACTTCTGCCCTGCCAACCCCCTCCTCGCTACTTCTCCTCCAGTCTTTAGTTGCCTGGTTACAAACTTCCAAAACTAGGAGCAGGAGAAACAAATTCTTAGCATTATGGTGACTGACCACAGAAGAGAAAATGGAGAGGGAATCAATCAGTCCTTGCAATGGCTTCAGGCCCTAAATTACTTACCTCTTGGGTCTTATTATTGTTTTCTGTTATTCTGCTCCAGGCTACTGAATTCACTGCCCCTTGAACACTTTAGGCATGCTCTTGAGGTAAAGGGACTTTGCATGGGATATTATCTTGTGCTTGGAAAGCTCTTTCCACAGATCCATGGGTTTTGCACTCTTCTTTTTCAGCTTTCTGCTCAAACTTCACTTCTTGGTAAGGGCTTTTATGACTACTTGTTTAAAATGGGAACACCCTCACCCTCACCCTTGGCCTTCCCATCTCCCTTTCCTGCTTTATTTCCATCTATAGCTCATACCTTCTGACATGGTTGTGAATTTTGATTTTTATTTGTTTATTGTCTGTCTTCCCCCACTAGAATGTAAATTTCTTTTTTTTTTTTTTTTTTTTTTT
>PVHX01014919.1:0-48582 GCA_004024805.1 Geosciurus inauris | reverse complement strand
ATACTGTACAACACACTTTCCTCCATGCCCAGTTTTTCCCAATGGAAGGTCATTAAGTATACTGACCCAAATCCAGGGAGGGATGTAAGCAAGTTACAACATTATATTACAACATTATCCTTGAATTACATACTTTTTATAAGTAGTTTTTACCACAGACAATTTCATGGATTCTTATACCAGAGACTAAAGCCTACTCTTAAAAATCACAAGGAATTGTAAAAAAAAAAAAAATGCATATTGTGTTTATCTGCAGTCATTGGGAAGTTAAGGGGTATCTTCTTCCAGTAGCAGTGTTGAGAGTAGTTTTTAAGTCTTCTGTCCACCACTAATTTAAGACAACTGAAGTTATCCCATACTAGTTTATTTAGGGTGCCATTTTCACTCCTCAATAGATTTTATATATTTCTCATATGCGTCTTCGCTCATTAGGTCATCTAGCTCTGAAGGGTCACTCAGTGTCATCTTTATCAGCCAACCATCTTCATAACAAGATTTGTTCACAAGTCCTGGGTTTTCTGCAAGTGCCTCATTAATTTCAGTTACTTCTCCTGATAGAGAATAGAGTTCACTGGCAGCTTTCACACTTTCCAAAGCACCAAACTCATCTTGTTTTTTCAATTTTGTCCCAACTTCAGGCAGACTACAGTAAACAACATCTCCCAGAGCTTCCTGTGCAAAATTGCTGATTCCCACTGTTCCAATACCATTTTCTGTAGTTATCCATTCATGTTTCTCTGTGAATTTACGCACGGAGAGCAGAGAGGGTCCGGTGCGCAGCGTCCGAACGGCGCCTGCTCTCACCCGCCAGGGCGGCGGCGGGCAGAGCGCGGCCGGCGCAGGGGCTGCACGCAGACTGCAGGCCGCAGCGAGCACGCTCCGCGCCACTCGCAGCGCCATGTTCGCAAGGTACAGAGGGTCGCCGCTGCTCCTCCGCCACCTGGCTAGCCGGGCTCGATTTCTTTCTTTTTTAAAAATGTTTTTAGTTGTAGACTGATACAATATCTTTATTATTTTATTTATTTATTTAATTTTTTTTTTAGTTGTAGATGGACACAATGTCTTTATTTTATTGCTTTGTATATGGTGCTGAGGATCGAACCCAGGGCCTCACGCATGCCAGGCAAGCACTCTACCACTGAGCTACAATCCCAGCCCTTTATTTATTTATTTTTATGTGGTGCTGAGGATCGAACCCAGTGCCCCCCATGTGCTAATCAAGCTCTCTACCCTGAGCTACAACCCCAGTCCTGGGTATGTGATTTCTAATCAGCAAAATTTGTAGTTTTCTTTTTCAAAAGTTTCTAATTTTTGAAACTTGGTGTTTGTCTATAGTACTGCAAGGTCCTTGATGTTGCAGCAAGCTGCCTTTGTTTTCTTTTATCTTCAGTGATTCCCCTGCCCCCACCACACATCCAACTTTTGTCAGTTCGCTGTCTGCACTACAGTTATGTAAGACAGAAAGCAGTCTTTTGAGCAGCCCCCAAAGAGCTGGAATACCAAATGTAAGTTCCATTCTCCTTCCTTGCTGAGGGAGAAGCCAAGATTTGGGTACCTCCTCCTGACTGTGCTAGGAGGTTCTAGTATCTGTGTGTGGCCTATAGACTCTGTGGTGCCAAAGCAAGCTAATCCTATTCTTCCATGTTTCAGCAATTTGCACACACTCAAATTATGCTTGTTTTGTCAATGCAGTGAGACAAGAAGCAGCCCTCTGGGCAGCATGATGAAACATTGGAATTTTGGATGCCTGTTCTACTCTTCTGCAAGGAGAAGCCATTAGTCAAGTGTTCTCTCCTGATCATGCTGAGCTGTGATGTCTTAGGGGAGGGGTGATCACAGGTAAAAATGCATGAGCTCTTTTTAGTCATTTCACTGTGGTTGTTCTCAGCTAGTCATTTCACTGTGGTTGTTCTCAGCTTCTGTCTACTTGGGATAATGTAACTTGTTATCTGTTTTCTGGTGTTTTCATAAAAATAATGTGGTCCATATATTCCTATTAAGTGTTGTCTCTGTTGGGGAGCTGGAACTGGGGCTTCCAATCCATCATCCTATAAACTTAATATTTTTAGCTATACCATCTACAATATTGACAGTGAAGAAGGTAAAAAGATTGGATAGAAGTAATGAAAAATGCAATTTTTCATATAAAATAAAATGTGATGATCTAAGACAGTAAGACAAGTGAGACCAAATTAAATTGAAAGCATATACTGCTTAGGGAGTTATTAGGTTTCATAAGTTAAAAAATATAAATATTTAAGAACTTGGTAAAACATTTAAGGATGTATTAAAGAAAACTGATTAAATAAAGTTTTGATTATTGAGGAGATTAGATGAGAAAGTTGAGAGGGACAGTGCTTATAAACAGTACTTCAATGAATATTTATAGTCAGTTGCTAATTATTTTTAGTTATGTAAAAAAAGATTGTCTGAGGGATGATAAGCAGCTGTTTTTGGATCCAGTGAATGTTAATCAAGAAGATAAGGGATTAAATTACAGCAGGAGAGAATTAGGAAAATTTTTCTAAACTCAGAGTTAGAAGAAATTAGTGTCCTTTTCCAAGGATTATTTCAAAATTCTCTTTCCTAGGGAATCACAAAAAGAACACTTCTTATATCCTAATAATAAGATGCACAAAAATTAACTAGAAAACCTATCTATATAGGATATATTATAGTCAACAGAACTATAACCAAAAAGTCTGAAAATATGCTCCAGGGAAGATATAGTAATAGGTCATGAACCTGGTTTGCATTAGTCAGAATAAATGAAGGGATAAGGGCCAATGTGAAAATATGAAATAAACAGAAGAGAAGCAGATAGGAAAAACAGTATTTTAAATAAACAGATTGCTTGTTGATATGTATTATTTATTACCTTCTCTGCTTCCATTCTGGTTTCTTATTCAGGTGTTCTGTCTCTTGCCTGTTCTGCCTGTGTAAAGTCTTCCTCTCATTTATTTACTCACCCACTAAACCTATTTAGTGAGAGAAATTCAGTAAACTAGATTCTAGGAATAGTATCACAAACAAGAGAGATGAGGGCTGGGATTGTAGCTCAGCGTTAGAGCGCTTGCCTCGCATGCGTGAAGCCCTGGGTTCAATCCTCAGCACCACATACAAAGCAATAAAATAAAGACATTGTGTTCATCTACAACTAAAAAAAAAAATCTTTAAAAAAAAATAAAAGAGAGATGAGATATTGCAAGACAAAGTGCAGAAAAGAGTAGGGAAGACAGAAAAGTACTGTCCAGTAAATATGCTAGCCATTAAGTAGGTAAATTAGAGGGCTTTAGTGAAAAACATGGAGCAGTTTGCTTATATTTGGGAGGCAAAGAAAACCTCCATGAAGAAATACAGCACAAGTTTTGGAAGTGATAGGAAATCAACATTTTAGGAAAAGAGGAAACAACTTGTAAATTGAATTTCATTTAAAAAAAAGAATAATGATGGTATTACAATAACATAGTAGTATTTGTAGTATTATTAGTAGTAATCACAATAATAGTAATTGACAGTTGAGTAATGATTATGCACCAAGCATTAAACTACTTAATTTATACAACAACCTTCTTCTTATTCTCATTATATAGATGAGGCACAGATACTGAACCCTAATGAAAATCACGCAACTAGTAAGTACAGAAACTAAGATTTCAGTGTAGGTAGTTGACTATAGATCATGTGATCTTTTATAACTTATGCCAGTGAGGATGGGTATTTGAGACCTGCTGATATTTTCATTGTATCTGAAAATACATTGCAAAGGTAACCACTTGCTTTGCTTATGTGTAAGCTTGAATTTAGGCAGTACATCAAATTTTGAGGGTACAAGCTTGTTACATAAAAAGTCTTGGGTAACTGAAAATTGTTTTATTGCTTCTTTAAATAAGGATGAAAATTTGTGACCTGTAATATTTTAAATGCTAAGGAATTTTAATGGATTGGATCTATAATTATATGTAATGTTCATTAAATCTAGTGGTAGTGGAGTGATGAACAGTTTATTAAGAGTATTTTAATTCAGTAACATTAAAAAGAAGGTGCATGCAATGTTGCACACCTGTAATCTCAACTACTTGAGAGGTTCAGGCAGGAGGACTGCAAGTTCAAGGTAAGCCTGGGAAATTTAGCAAGATCTTGTCTCAAAATAAAATTTAAAGAGGGATGGGAATGTAGCTTAGTGGTACAGTAACCTTGTGTTCAATCCCCTGTTCTATTTTATAATGAAGTGCTCTAACCAAGTAGTAATGTCTCTGAGTAAACATGTCTCTAAGATAAAATTTAAAATTTAAAAGTACAATAAACCAGGGATGAATATTTCAGTTTTTGAGCATTGACAAAACAATTTGGCAGAAAAGAGTTCTTGAAAAAGGGAAATGTTGAGGCAGTTTCAGATTAGAGTCATGAAAAATTCCTTATTTTGGTAGCAGCTTAACTGAATCATTATTCCAGTTTCTTGCAAGTGAAGTAGTAAAATCTCTTCATTAAAAAGAGAAAGTCAGGATTTACATATCTAAAAACCAAAAGCTTCTTTTTCCTTACATTTTACTTTTTTAACTTTATGTTTTGTTCTAACATGAATGTCCAGCAGTTAGCATAGAACTTTACATATGATTGAATGAAGGAGGACTCTTTTTCATCAAATGTGGGTATAGATAAATTATTTTATACTCTAGGGATATTTTTTTCTGCCTGGATAACTGATCCTGCTTATTACATTACAGTGAGAACTGAAGCATGACTTCACTATTTACTACTACCTTCATCAACATAGCTTTATTAATCCAGAAAACTATTAGGAAGATAACAGTTGTAAATAATTTTATTATTCACTCTTGAAAGTTCAAGTAGTTCTTAAATAAAAGCATCAGAAGGATATCCTTTGTTTCCTCTCAAAAACACTTAGACATCCATGAACAAAACTTGCCCTAGGAGGGCTTAATCATCTATGAACCTATAGCAACACATAGAGCAAAAAAGAAAATGTCTGAGCAGAAAAGATTGCTGTGGATATTGGCATAGTTGAGACATCTGGAGATAGCCAAGAACAAAGAAGGGTGAGGCTAAGAGTATTAGCTATGTAGAGGGTGCTATATGGTTCCCAGAGGCCTGATCTGCAGAGGACACTAGCAGGTTTCACCACTGAGGTAACAAATAGGCATTATTTGGCAGAATCCTCAAAAGGGAGCTGCTTCTCAAGAATGAACAATTTGTTGTTCTACCCTAGACTTGTGTCCCATGCATGCTCTGGATCCTGGCTCTGAAGCTGCTCCATGAGCAACTGTGCTTAGGACAGAACATTGCCACAGTGGGGGTACGCACATCCACGAGTCTTTATAGATTTGTGTGTACCTATATTCAGACCTCAACTCCGTAGCTGTTCCACAAGCACCAGTACCTTGCACCCTATTGCTAACAGTGCAGCTGGGGCACCTACAATCTGGGCACTGGTGCTGGAACCAACATGGTTCCCTAAGTTGAGGTCTTTCCACATGTACTTGAATTCCAAAACCTGATTCCATGGCTACTTCAGGGGCACTATGCATAGACACTTGTGCCACTGCCACCATAAGTACTCCCATGAGCCTTAGCAGAGGGATCCCTAGGACATGACATCCTCTATGGGAGAAAAAAAGATCAGAATGGTCCCAGCAGACTTCACCATCAAAGACTTCAATAGTTTTCACCACTGCTGTGGACACTACAGATTTCATTGCTGAGGACTTCTGCAATCTGTTGATGCTGACTTCAGCTGATGAAGTGTGCTGTAGTATCCTTTTTGGAGTCACAACTGCTGCACACTATCCAGCCTCATCCCTACATGAAGGTCTTTACCCACCAAAACAAGCATGTAAAGTCTGGAAGAGATTACTATTTCATCAAATATGCGGAAGTCAATACAAGGCAAAATGAAAAAAAATCAAGGAAAATGACACGACTAGAGTAACAACATATTCTCAGCTACCAATCCCAAAGAAATGGAGATTTATGAATTGCCTGAAAAAGGATTCAAAATAATTGTTTAAAAGAAATTCAGTGAGCTATAACACAAACACTTAACAAAATCAGAAAAATGATACATAAATAAATGAAAAGAGAGAAAGGACAAAAGGAGATAGAAATTATAAAATGAACTAAAGAGGAGTCTGGGAGCTAAAAAATATAGTAAATGAAAAAATGCAGAGAACATCAATAGCAAATGTGATCAAACGGAATAATCTTTGGAGGTGATAAATATGCATATGATGTTGATCTGATCTTACACACTATATACATATTGAAATGCCACACTATGACGTGTAGATATGTATGAATGTACAATTACTATATGTTCATTTAAAAATGAAATTAAAAATAAATTTTTTTGTTGTGGTAGTGGTAGTGTTGGGGATCAAATTCAGGGCCTTGTACACTCTGAGCATGCATTCTACCACTGCACTACATCTGTAGGCCTCAAAAATAATTTTTGAGCTTGAAGACAGGTCATTTGAAAGCATCAAAGACAATTTATAACCCAATATGCTTTTAAACCCTTGCACCCAAATTCTTGTGTTGGGATAGGCTTAGGCACTACTATGACATAGATCTCTTTCTCAGGGAGTGAGCTGCACTATGGGCACAGGCCCCTGATCTCTGCTGCTAGCTGATGCTATCATGGGAATGATGTTCTTCCTGGTCCTCATGGCACCAGGCTCTGACTAGAGGAACAACTTGGAGAAGTGCCTGGAATCTAGCAGGGCAAATCTTACAAGTCTAACACTGATATGCTATTTTTACTTCTGAGGTAAGAAAATACAAGAGACATTTGTGTGCTAAAAGTTCCTCCAGAAATGTAATGCATAGCTTACGTTATGACTGGGAGTGGAACCTCCACCCAACACATACTTTAGTTTACTACACTGAGGAAATGTAAAAATATATAAGATGTAAAATGAGCCTCACATTAAGATCAAATGGAAGACAGACTGAAAACTTAAAAATTAAGAAAACTTGGATAATAGACTGGAAAACTTGTTAAGAGATGGCAATATTACCCAAGGTAATCATTAGATTTACACATTTGCTATCAAAATTCCACAGCCTTTTTTTCCCTCCAGAAATAGAAAGGCCAAACCTCGAAGTTGCATGGAAAGGCAAAGGCCTTGAATAGACAAAATGATTAGAAGACTCTTACATCCCTATTTCAAAACCTTACCACAAAGCTATGGTAGCTAAAACAGGGTAGTACTGGCATGAGGACAGACATGCCACTTACTAGGTATATTCCAAGAAAAAATTGAAAACAGGTACTCAAATCTGTACACACATTTCTACCAGCACTATTCAAAACAGCCAAAATGTGCAAACAACCTAAATATCTATCATCTGATCAATGGATAAAGAAAATGTGGTGTAAACTAAAATAAAACATTACACAGCCTTAACAAGGAATGAAATACACAGGCACTCGCGATCCTCAGCAAAAGAGAGGCGCTAAGCACTCAGTGAGACTCTATCTAAATAAAATACAAAATAGGGCTGGGAATGTGGCTCAGTGGTCAAAGTGCCTCTGAGGTCAGTCCCCAGTATCCACACACACACAAAAATAACATAGGCTGCTTTAGGGTAAGAATCCTGCTCTTATATCCCTGAAATTTTCTCTGAAATCTTTGATATTACTAAAAAGATGTAGGAAATAATCAAAGAAACCATAAAATTAAGTAATTTGGCTAATAACCCTATATCTTATTCTTTAGGTAGGTTGCTCAGATTGGGGATAAAATCTATTCTCTTGGATTTAGATTCTCCTGGCTCCTGGTTAAGAAAAAGACCATAAATTCTGATCATACTCTTTTTCATGAGTGTGTAGCATGGCTCAGATGTGTGATCTCCACATTCCCAAATGCTACATACATCTGCTGTCTCATCAAATGATTCAATAAGTGATCATCCACCATAAAACTGAAAAACTTCATACTTCAGCAGCATTCCCAAGACACTTCATATACTATTGTCATACTTCAAGTAGGAGTGAAGGTGTGGACTGATCACATTCCCAGATGTTAATAGCCTATCTTTCAGCTCAAGCTGAAGAATGATTATAAGGAACTCTGGTACCTGAAACCATCTATAAATACACAGCTTACTATCTTCAATAGCATAACATTACAATTTCTCTGTCTTTATAAACACAACTTTATTATACTAGAAAACTCTTCCCTTAAAGATAGCAGTTGTAAATAACCTTATTGTTCATCCTAGAAACTTTTGGAACAAGTTACCAACTCTTAAATAGAAAATATAAAAAGACAGTTTATATACTAAGACTACAAACTGCTTGCCTTGCTCTTACCATCAATCCTAAACGATTATGTCATGATCCTTATCCAGAGCTAATCAAGGCTCCATACTGCTTTAGACCAAACTTCAAAATATTGTAAATATCCTGACTTTATCCTTTCCTTGAGACTCTGACTTCGAGACTAAGACTTTGTTGAAGGGGCATACTCTGCTTTTTTATTACTGAAACCATTTTTAAGGAGTCAAAGGAAAGTTACCTCATCCTTTGACAAAGTTACCAAAGTTATCTCTTTATTGGACGATTTAGATAAATTCTATTAAGGTCTAACTTATTTTCCTTTTCCTAGGATCAACTGATATATTGTGCTAACACATTTTTACATATGTTGAAACGTTGATTATAGTTTTCTTTACGTTGGTTACACTTTGGAAATTTGTTACTTGAGGATAATTAATTCAGTAAATAAGTGAAAAAATAATGTAGAAGGATTCATTACTTTGACTGTAGGAAACTCAAGACGTATCATCAAAGAATCATACCTGAGATGACTCTTAAAGAATAAGTAGGAATTTTCCAAGAAAACAAGGGAATGGATAGTTTATGTAGGAAGAAATTTCTCAAAGGAACAGAGGTAGAAATTAACACCAATAAAGTGAGGAATTGCTGATAGCTTCTATTGCAATGTGGTAGCGCATGGCAAAGGAAGAAAAACAGGGAGATAAAAATAGCCTAAATAAGCAATGAGGGTATTATAGTTAAGAAGTTCTCAGGAAGAACAGTATATGGTGCTGAAAGGGTTTGGGGGAGCCACAGGTATGGATGAGTTAACATGGTATTGGGAGAAAAGATCATAAACCTACAGAACTCATAAAACTGCAGTTATGGTGTTGGAGAGGCTCCTTATATGGAACTAAGTGGTAATAAGTGCTATCCATATGACTATTTCATCCTAAGAAAACAGGATAGAAAAAACTTGAATCATCATGATGTCCATCCAAAGTGATTATTAGCCAACAAGCCAGTAGCAGAATTACTCAAATGAAAGACATTTATAACAACACAAAGATCCATGGTAGAAGTGAAAGAAAGTTCGAAGGAATCTTTCATCAATAAGAAACCATTTTTATTTTTAGTTACCATAATCCCCACCAATGGCTCATTACCATTTCAGGGTCAATAATAAATGGAAATCATACACTGATCATCATAAAATGTCATTTGAAAGTTCATTTATCTCTATTGTTTAATTTTAGTGAACTTTCACTCATTATGCTTCTGACCCTTAGGTTTTTCAAACTTACGTCTTAGGGATTGTGGGATTTTATACATCATTAAAGAGCATCCCTCAGATTCACTTGTTGCAAAAACTTGTGAAACGATAATATTAAACATTCCTGTTTTATTTATTTTCTTATTCATTTGCTTTTGTGGGTGCTTGGCAATTCAAACCCAGGGCCTCTCACATGATAGGAAAACATTCCATCACTAAGGTACACCCAAAGCCCTGCATTTATTTTAACATAAAAATAAATTTAATATTTAAATTTAGTAATTTTTTATTTAATAAATAAAAAATATAAAGATCTTTGGGAAACAATTACAGTGTAGGTTATCCAAGTGTTTGGAGGTAAGTTAACAGATCTACAACATAGAAATGAGAATAAAACAGATTTTTACCCATTTGAAATTCTACAATTACTATCTGATTGTGAAATAATATGGATACTCTATCAGAAATATAAACCATCCCATTTGCTAAAGATCCCAGTAGTATAGGTATCTAGTAGACCCATTTCAAGTATGGACCACCTACACTTCTCTTGATAAAGATCAGGAGAAATATGGGATGATATCTCTAAGTTATTAAGTGACAGATAACAATTATAAAATAATTGGCATTATCCAGCATTTTTCTCCTGGGAACCCAAAACATTTATGGGAAAACTTTCAATGTGACATAATTACAGGACATTGGTAAGAAAAAGCTATTTGTAGTTTCTTTTTATAAAATAAGGAAATAATATACAAAGTTAAAGGATTGCTAAGTTAATGCAATTAATGATCAAACCAAAAAGTAAAATATGGATGCTTTATACTACGTTCTAAAGTATCATAGCTGCCAGGCACAGTGATGTACACCTGTAACCTCAGCTGATACAGGAGGATTTCAAGTTTGAGGCCAGCCTGGACAACTTAGTCCCTGTCTCAAAAAAACTCCAAAATCAAAAATCTCCAAAAAACAAAACAAAAACAAAAACAAAACAAAACAAAACAAAAATCAAAAAGGGCTGAGGATATAGCTCAGTGATAGGCAAGTAGCACTTACCTAGAACGTGTGAGGCCCTGGGTTCAATCCCAGTACTGTAAAACAGACAAACAAAAAATCCCCACAAAAACATTTTGCCTGTTGAAGGTAAAATCTCTCAGAAATTTATATTGACAAAATGATTATCATGTACCCTCTTAGGAGTGACATTTTTTTTTTTAAAGTTGGGCTCCTTTCATGGATTTACTTCACTATTATTTTTTAGGTAATCTATTTTCAGATAACTTTGTGTGAGTAAAGCAATTAAAGGGGCTCTCATCTTAAAGTTAGAGCGAATTCATTTCTACCCTATTAGAAATGCATCAATGTTCTGCTGAAAATCAATTGGATTGAGGAAATATTCATTTATATATTAATATTAATATTTCTAGAAGGTAAAAAACTGAATATTCATATTGATATAAACTTCTCTCATTGCTCTTTTTCATTCTTTAGTCAAAATGTTATTTTTAGCTCTATTTTCTGTTGAACCATTATTTCTAGTTCAGTAGCCTGCCCAAAATGATGAAATACTCACTGGCTCTGAGAATGTTCTCTTTGCTGCTGCACCTGGACTGGACCTGCAGAGAGAGCATAAACTCAGTAATTCAGAGCTTATAACATGAATAGCCAGATATGCAAATTCAACGGGCAAGCTCCTGAGGTCTAGGAGCAAAGGTTTTATATATCTCAGATTTTGTAGCATATTAATAAAAATGTTACATTTGTTCCATATATATTTTAATTCATCCTTTCTTTACATAAAGACTGACTTCCAGAAAAATTTTCAGGCACAGTATTATAAACTGGACAGAGATAAAACCAAAGATAATGTTTTATTAATGTGTATTTGAAATCAGTAGAGTTGGACCTCCATATTCATTGGTTTCACATCCATGGATTCAACAAACTATGAATCAGAAATATACATAAAAAAACTATCTGTACTGAATACGTACAGACTTTTCCCTAATCAATACAGTATAGCAATTATATTTATGTAGTATTTATACTGTATTAGGTATCATAAGCAATCTAAATGTGATTTAAAGTATACTGGAAGATTGCATAGGTTATATGTGAATACTGTGCCATTCTACACAAGAGACTTAAGTAGATTTTGCTATTCATGAAGGTTCTGCAACCCATTCCCCCAGAATATTGGGGGATGAATGTATATGAAAAAATTAAAGTTACTCCATAGTTGTGAATACAGACCCTTACTTTTAAAGCATTTAGTATATCTCTTGACCAGAATAATGATGTAATTCGAATAATAAACTTATAATAAAATATTTTATTGTAGTTATTTTTTATATATTTTAATGAGAGGAAATAGAAAAATCCTCATGTACAACATTTACCTTTGATTTAATAACTGTTGTGATTTGTTGATTATAGTAATTTATTATAATTATATATTGGTTATAAAAGATGCTTCTATTAGAATTAATGAAATTAAATTCATTTATTTGCCAGTTCTCAATCATGTATATAATCTAATCCAAAACACTTATGCTCTGACTCAATATTCAGGTCAAAGTGAAACACTCTTTTAAAGGTTTTAAAACATTTAAGGGCCATGTTAGATGGCATTAACATTGTTGTTAATGTTAGACATAACTGTATTAAAGCTCTCTACCTCTTTTTCCCACTCTACAGGAGCTTGCCCCAAGTGGATATGTATACAACACATTAATTTCTATAGCTTAAAACAATCTACTATTATATGAAACAACTTATGAAAGGAATGTTGTAACTTAGGGTGGGTTATGGTTGTCCTCCCCTGAAAAAAAATTGTTAATGTTTAAAGAAACAACAATAAAAAATGTTACAAATATACAGATGGGGGTGGGGGTTGGAGGAGAAAAATCACACACACCAAAAGAAAAAAAAAGGAGAAAGAAAGAAAATAATTTCAAGGAAAGGAAAATAATTCAAATGAAAGTAATTCAAAGGAAAATAATTTCAAATGTCAAAGTTATTCTCTTTTGGCCCAGACTGTTTTTACTCGTTTTAAATAAACTATAATGAAGAAGCTAATCAGAAAGATAAAACTCTTACATTCTTTTTTATTCAGAAGTCTAACTAAAGAACAATTCTGGACCAAATGGGAAAGAAATTAATGAGTGCTTAAGGAAAAATGCAATACAAAGAAAATGATACAAACAAAAAAAGAAAGAAAGAAAGAAAAGGAAGAAATGTCGAGGGAGTAAATCTAGATGATAGAAAAGAAAAGTATGGATTTATAGAAGGGGACAATATGTAAATGGAGAATGTTCTGCTATTTCTTACTAAAAATTCATACCAAGAGGGTAAGAATGACTAATGAACTTGCTGCAAAATAAATAAGCAAGTTGCCATACTATGGAATGAAAATAAGTGTAACTATACCACTACAGCTTTAAAGAAGAAAAGAAACACACACTAACAAATAAATTAATAGACAAGCTTAATAAAGAGAGAAACTACTTTTTAAAAAGTGATTCAAAGAACACAAGAGAAAGCTAAAAGTGTGAGAGAAAAATCTGGGAGAGAGAAGGAAAAGAAAGAGGAAAATGCTGAAAGACAAAAACAGTTCAAAGAAGTCAATGGAAGTCAAGAAAGTCTTCAACAAGATGTGAAACAGAAGGAGCCCAAATCCATAGCACAAAGCAATGTTTGCGAATGGAAAGTAGCTCCTTTGATCAGTAATAGTTACTCTTAAGTCGAAGCCTCTATTCCTCCAGAGTTCATCTTTAAGCCCTTCCAATCTAGAGTGGAGCTAGTGTATGGATAGAAACAAGAGATTTACAATGAACAGAGCAGTTCAGATGAGTAGTTAAAACGTCTCATAAAATGTTCCAACAAATTTACATAATGTCAATTATATACATTAGATAATGTATATAATGGAAATGGTGGTGAAGAACCAGCTGGTTTTTACCAAAACAACAACAAAACACTCTCTCTTCTCCCCTAGGCAGCTTAAAAATTAATAACAAAGAAACCATTTATAATATGAATTTAATAAACCTGTATTGCTTTGTGACAATCCAGTTTAGAATTATATATTTCAAATAGCTTTAGAGGAGACATTTGGATGATGAAAACAATTCAATTCTCTGAATATGACCATTTATCAGGGTTTGAAGTTTGCTAAGAGTAGTGTAACCAATGTTTTCTCATTTATGTTATATTGGCTATTTAGCCAGATTTAAGGGAAATCACTTAAAATTAATCAATTAATTAATCAATTTTGGTACTGGGGGTCGAACAGGGGTACTTTACCACTGAGCTACATTCACAGACCTTTTCATTTTTTATTTTGAGACAAGGTCTCAATAAGTTGCCCAGGTTGGTCTCAAAATTGCAATTCTCCTTCCTCAGCCTCCTGAGTAGGGGGGATTATAGGCTTGAGGGAAATCAATTTTAAAATTAATGATTATTAACTTTTTTTACTTCAGTGATTTTGAGCACATATATACTTAGAAAAGCACTGAGGAAAATAATATTTTAAGAAACTTTATCATTTATGCATGCAGCAAATGATATACTATGAAACTAGTCATATTTATAATAATCAATTTCATAAAATCTTTATATACATATAAAATATTTTATTATATATATCCTAACTCATAGTGTAATGGGATTTACTTGAAAGGATAAAGTTGAGAAACAACTACTACTCTTGTTCTCATATCTATGGACTATGATTAAGGAAACATACAGGTCTATCTCAAGTTTTATGGTTTGTTGTTGTTTTTTTTTTCTTTATGTTTTTTTTTTTCTTTCTGGCTTTAATCAGTGGGGGGAAAAGGAAAATCTGAAAAGTAAACAAAACAAAACTAAACCTCTGAGATGTGGGCCTAATATCCAATTTGTCAGGGATTAAAATGAAGGATTGAAGGAAGGGTGTATCAGATTACTCACTACTATATTCTTTTGGATCATGTTATTTTACTATAGTTAACATCTGACTGATTTTATGGTGTTGACAAAAAAATTCCCCTTTTAATTGGAAGCAAAACCAAAATAACATGTACATACAGAATATTATATTAAAGTCATGGAGGAAATGAAAAACATGAGACTTACTGAAAATACCAGTATTTATTTGCTAATCAAGATTGCTTTGAGGCATCAAATAATTCATTTCAACATGTGTTTACATATAATTTTTGCTGAAGATCACATTGTCCATTAGGAAATATTAAGATATGAAACAGAAAACAAAAGGAGGAAGGGCACATAATAATGGTAAGGAAGAAAAATGAAAATGCCTCTAAAAAAAGCTGAGAACATTTTAACAAACAACCACAATCTTTAGATACAGTTAGAGAAATCACTTACCTTATGCTTAGGTCATAATAAGAATAGCACAGTTTAAAGTCAGCTCTTCATTATGGGAGGTACAATTGAAAGCCATAGGTTATAATAACATGAACTGCTACATGGAAATCAAGACTTTTTCAGCCCAACATGAAAAGCTAACTCTTATGGGAGAACATTTCAACTTATGTTTAATGTGACATGAAGAACAACCAAGAATATAGACATCAAAACACACTAAAACATAAATCTAACACCAAAAAGGGAGAGATGGCCCAATCTCTCAGGACACAGATTTCATGTGATCATAATTTGTGACATATAAGGGAAGGGACATCACTCTAACAACAGTGAAAGATACATGCAGAAAGTATAATCATCCATTTACCTTTTACCCTCTACCCCACTCATACACATACAAGCCCACCAAGATACAGGGAAAGAATGTAGTGCCAAGCTGTTATGAAGAAAGCAGGACACACGGAAGCACAGCAGTGGTCATGTGATTTGAGAGGTGTTCTTCCCTTAAACCATCCCATCACCATGCTTATTTTAAAGAAGCCAGGAAAAGATCCTCTTTCAATGCTGCAGTAGCTACGAGCCCCCAGCATGAAGCTAGTGTGTGTAATTTTGATCACCGTTCCCTGCGATGTCAGGGGCTCTCCAGTGGAAGCCAGATGTGTAACAGCAGTTAGTGGGGATACAAATGTGTGAATAACAAGCATCCTTTTCCTTCTGCATTTCACAGAAGTAAGAGGAGAGAAACAAATAAAATAAAACCTATGTTAAAGATAGGTTTGTAACAAGATAACGATGTATAAATATTAAAATGAAGATTACATTCAATTGCTGATTAACATAATTCAGGTTTCACAAAAACTACTGCTATGTGCTGCTCACCAGGCTAATTCATATTCTTTTTCTTGTAAATGCTACACAGTATGGTTCATATGAAAAAATTTTGAGCAGTTGGTCAGATGGGGTCCAAGTCAAGAAACAAAAGTCATCCTCTTTGATGCACATTAAGAAAAATCTTTCTATTTTTAGCATGACTTCACTGACCAATAATCACATTTTAAATTAGAAATTAAAATTCTGTACGTCTGATTATTTATGCAATCTGAGAAGTTCTATTGTTTGAAAAGATATTTTAAATTCTTTTTTTTTACATTGTTAAAGGTGAAAACAACCAAAAAAGTTTATCTGTTTGGAAATGTAATTCCTCATATACTTCATTCTAAATAAAACTTAACTTAATATGGGCTCTTCTTGTCACCAAGAAGGTTATATCAACTCATCAGAAAACATTTCAATGTTGCTTTCCTGTTATTGATGAGAGTAGTTAACTTCACCAATTTATACTCTTTGTATAAGATGAATTTTAATTCATATGTGGCATCTCAAAATTTAATTAGAAGTTCTGTAACTACTCAAAGATGCTGTGTTTATATTACCATTTTCTCTCCCTCATTTTATTCTTAGCAGGCCAGAATAGTTTGACCTTCCCTAAAGAATGCCTTCACTATTTTAGGCTATGGGTTTCTTCCACAATTTTGGTTTCCTCGTGGGAAATAAAAAAAAAATGTTGTGGAGCTCAAAGAAGATAATGTATGCACCATTAATTTGAAGTAATAAAGATGGAAATGTAAGTCAGTAGTTATGATCGGGGGGCCACTCACATTTATGAGATAACTCTGTTACTATACACCCTCCTCATTACAATTTCCTCATAAGCTCAAAATTGAGACAAGCTCTTATTTTTGACCCCACAAAAGGGGGAAAATAGGGATTGGCCAGCACTTTTCTGAAATGTCATAGTTATGGCCACAGGTAGGAATATAAGTCACATAATCTAAGTCATGGGGCAAAGTCCAAACCAGCTCACCTAGAAAATGCCTTGGGTTCTTGAGCTTTTAGACTTTAGACAAGCTGTTTCTTCTCTTTGGAATACCCTGTTGTCTATTTTCTGATCCAAATTCTACTTGTCCTTTAAGATCTCAGCTTAGATTTTATCACTTGCATAAAAAATTTTCAAAATCCTCAATCAGAAATATATTCTTTAAATTATTTTGAATATTGTTGAGCTATAATTTACTTACCATAAAACTCAGTGATTTTAGATGTACAGTTTGATGACTTTTAATGAATTCATGTGGTTGTGTCACCATCACAGCATTTTGGTTTAAATTTCCCTAAATTCTTTTAATTTTTATCTTGTAGTACTGGGGAGTGAATTCAGGGGCCTTCTTCCATTGAGCTACATCCTAGTGCCATTTATTTTGTATTTTGAGACAGGTCTCACTAAATTATCCAGACTGGCCTCAAACTTGCAATCCTTCTGTCTCAGTCTCCTGAGTAGCCGGGATTACAGGTGAGAGCCACAATGCCCAGCTCCCGAAATTTTTAAAACACCTTATTTAAACCTCTACTATAGGATTTATCATAGTTACTTATATTCCAAATATTGATATGAGCCCCACATATATTGTAGGTTCTTGGAAGAATCTTGGATCATATCTTTATTTTATATTTCCTACTTTGTCAAATATTTCCTACTTTGTCAAATAGTGTTTTGTGCAGAGTAAACGTCTGCTAAATCTGAATGTTTATTTTACATTAATTATTATTCTTTTTAATCTAAGCAGACGGGAATAATTTTTGTTAATATAAGTATGATCACAGCCATTTCTGCAGTATGTAAAGCTGTTTTACTGGCTTATAAAAGATTTTTGCTTATTTGAGCCTGACAGTATAAGAAATAAAATATGAAAAGTGAGTGGATTATAGCTAAGAGATATCTGGTACCCTACAGAATGATCTCCAGAATTTAGGAAACACATAAAGAAACATGATTATTTTAAAAAGTTAGAAAAACTTTAGGGTTAAAAAACATTCTGCTTTACTTGCTCTTTTCCCATTGGTTTAGATGATTAATTAAATGGTATAATCATTTAATAGTCATCACATTGAAAACTCTCTAATCAAAGGTAAACTTACACATGCATGCGTGCCCACACACACACACACACACACACATACACACACACACATAACTTGTCTTTTAAATTTTAGTCATCTATGTGATATCTATGTAATAACATAAGCCTATGCAGGCACATATAAAATATTTATAAGTAAAACAATTTTATAAACCTTTTCAGAGGATAATTCTTGAATGTTTTCCTACCATTAAACTTTTAATTTAAAATTACCTTAAATTTCACTGAATTTTCCTAAGTCCTGTGTTAATGTGAAGAATTCTTCTTTTTCAATATTAACCTCTTCTTAAAAAAAAAAAAAAAAAAAGCTAAAGCTGTAGAGGCAACACAGCCAGTAAAGTGAATTATAATTACAACTAAAAACCAAAGCTTATTTATTTTCCTTTATCAATAAATTGATGAGTAACTTATTCGTACTTAAAGAGAGTATTGTAGTACTAAAATATATGTATAGCATATCTAAGAATAGAATTGGTTATTTCCATGACTCAATAAAATGTTAATTTGATAATTTAATTTGATGATTAATAGTGATTAATGGTGAATAGTCTTAATGTAGTTCCTAAATTTTTTAAATGGAATCATTTTCAGTGACCTGTAGAAACTGCAAATCCCGCTGGGCATGGTGGTACACACCTGTAGTCCCAGGAACTTGGGAGGCTGAGGCAGGAGGATCATAAGTTCAAGGCCAGCTTTAGCAACTCAGAAAGGCCCTAAGCAATTTAGTGAGAACCTGTCTCTAAATATAAAATAAAAAGGGCTGAGGATGTGGTTCAGTGGTAAAACACCTCTGGGTTCAATCTCTAGTGTCAAACAAACAAATAAAACCCTGCAAATTCCAGGCTGGTCTCCCTTTGGTACCAACATTTTTTGTTTGGTATTTGTTCTGAGAACTTTAATAGTGATCATAGTATGAAGAAAAATATGCTACCTGGTTAAATAATTATTTTAAAGCTATATGAAATATTTTTGACTAGTAGAGATTTCAGATTATTCATGACACCATTTCCCAATCTCTGCATGAATAATTGATTATTTTATAGAGTAATCTGTCCTCATTCTAGAGGTTAGCAGTCAGGGATTATTATTGGTTTTAGGTCACATAGTAAACTAGTGGTAGAACTTAGCCCTCTTGACTTCCAAACTTAATTATCTTTATACCAGTAGTTGGCCCTACCTTTCCAATTTACTAAGGACAATCATTGCATTTCTTTTTTTTTATTATACTTTTTTATTTGTTCTAATTAGTTATATATGACAGTAGAACGCGCCTTGACACATTATACATAAATGGAGTATAACTTCTCATTGTTCTGGCTGTATATGATATAGAATCACACTTGTTGTGTAGTTATATATGCATATAGGGTAATGATGTACAATTCATTCTACTATCCTTCCTACCCCCATACTCTCTCCTCTTCCTTCACTCCCCTCTGCCTAATCCAAAGCAACCCTACAGCATCCACATATCAGAGAAAACATTTCGCCTTTGGTTTTTTGGGACTGGCTTATTTCACTTAGCATGATATTCTCTAGCTCCATCCATTTACTGGCAAAATAACTGCATTTCTAACGAGACCTCCTTGAATTTCCATTGCCTCTTTGCTCCTGACTATTTCTCTTATTACTGAGAAGCACTGAATAGGAATGTGAATCAAGTGAAGGAAAATTGGGGAGTAGCACTCTGGTTTTGGACTGTCTGGATTTAAATCTTGGCTCTATCAGTATTAGCTGTGTAATATTGTGCAAGTTATAATCTTTCTAGGCCTTTATTTCCTTACATGTAAACTGAATATAACAATAAGACCTATTTATACTCATAGAAAATTATGAAAAAAACAGTATATGTAAAATGTTTGCTTAGAAGAGTATTTCAGAGTGAACAGTATTATGAGTGTTAGTAATTACATTGTTACTAGCATTATCCTTTTCTCTGGATGACATTCTGAATCTGTAATACAAAATGTTGCCTAATTTTTTATGATTTTTGGGAGCTCTCATAAGTAAGATCAAGTAAGATTAATTTATGTAAGGTCTGAATAGAAAGTGTTAAAAATACTAATCAAGAAATAGATCCTAAAGGCTAAATATGGCCAATAAGATAAAAATCTGAATTATTGAGCATTTGTAATTATTATGTATTTTCTGGAACTTCTCGAAGAAAGTCACCCTGGTTTTCATTAAACATGAATTTTAAAATACTGATTTAATATTCTTCTTGGTTTTCATTATTGAATGTCTTATAACACTTATTCATTCATAAAAGAAGAAAAACTAGTGCTTCTACTGATTACAGTATACTGTATTTTCCTTTTATAATATACCATTATTTTCCTTTACAATACACCACATTTTTCTTCATAGTACACCATTGTTTTCCTTTCTAAATCAAAGCTGCAAAGTCATTACTGGTTGAAAAAGTAGTAACTCTATTTCTCTACATGTTTAACTTGCTTATGTTTAAAAGGCACATGGAAGATATATAAAGACAAAGATATGTCTATACTATATTGGTAAAGTAGTAATGATTTAGAAAATGTATAGGAAGTTTCTTTAAGAACTAGTGATAGACGCTTTCTGATACCTTCTACCCCAGCCAACATTAGCTTGTTGCTAATCAAACTCCCACGATCTTACCAAGTAAATAATTAACAAATATAGTGTGATATTATTATTAGACTCTTGTTACATGACATATGTCCTTTTCAGTTTCTCTGAATGCTCAAGTTTTGTGTGTCTGGGTTAAATCAAAAGGAAAGGCAAAAAAAGCAATTGACATTCAAACTGTACTTTCAGTGTACAGAGAAGGCATAACTACATTAAAAGTTAATTTTCTTAAAAAGGTAAACTCATGACTCTCATACAATATATAAAATATTAAAACATGTACCAAAATTTATCTTAAGTATTAATTAATGAGATAATCAGAGGATTAAAAACATGCACACATATGGACCATCAGAAATATTAAAATGAATTTGCAGACTGATCAACTGATTAATAAAAGGGCAAAAGTCAATTACGTTGCCAGTTAGATATAATTTGCATTTCTATAAAATAAGATCATTTGTAATATTATCTGTATACCACAACCTATGGTAGTACAATAGCTCTGAAAGTAAAAGGAGGAGGTGATTCAGAGAGTGCTCCAAACAGGACAGCCAGTAATCATTTTGTCTGTTTCAAACTCTTGCACAATTTTATCTGACAACTTTATGGCTTGCAAGTACCTAACAGAATTGATGTCTATTAATTGATTCTAGTTTTAGAGTTTGTTCCCAATTACATATCTCTGATTTCAAAGATTGTATGTAATACCTTTTATAGTTACTTTAAATGGACTGCAGTCTTTGTTTTTACTGCAATATTATAAATGTGGTTTATCATATTAAAAATGAAATGAATTTATAAAAACACATTATTAAAAAGTTTGACTTAAAATGTAATTTCAAATGCTAAATATATAACATTTTTTGTGTGCGTGTGTGGTGCTGGGGATTGAACTCAGGGTCTTGCATATGCTAAGTAGGTTCTCTACCACTAAGCTACATTCACAGCCCAATAACACATTTTTGCAGTTTTCTTTTTCATGAAAGTCTGATGAAAACTCAGTTTGGTTATTAACCTTATATTGTCAAGAGAAAGTCCTAAGGGAGAGAGAACAATTTACTAAAATCAAAGAAATATAATAAAAAAGATAAATATATGGTCCTTGTGTCACCATGTAATTCAAGCATTACATTTTTTTTGGATAAGATTCCTTTTTTGACATATTTAATCCAAAAGGAAAAAGGTAAATAATGATGTGTAAGAAAAAGTCTGAATATGGTACATTCTTTCTTAGAATATTGCTTTTGGGTATTTTGGGGTCCTAGAAATTGAATCAAGGGTATTCTGTCACTGAGTGACATACCCATCTATTTTTATTTCGAAATAGGGCCTCTTTAAGTTGCCCAGGTTATCTTTGAACTATAATCCTCCTGCCTCAGTTTACTGAGTTACTGGGATTACAGGTATGTGCCACCATGTCTGGCTTAGAACACTGTTAAATTTGAATTTATATGTAGTTCGAGTTGTTTCATCTACTCTAATTTTATTGAAAAACTTGCATTTGCTCTATCCACATTCCTGGTTCTATTCCCTCAAATTCACTTTCATATAACTTATTCCCAGCATTAGCAAAATAGGTCAGATTATTTTAGATGTTTGTAAATTGTTTTTCAACATAAGCTTCATAGGTGTATATCCAGAGACATGAACTAATTTGATCTCTTAAAGCTAAAATCATAAATTAATTTTCTAAGCATTAGTTTTCATATCAACAAGAAATCAGGATAACAATACCATTCATTTATTGAACAAATACTTCTTGAATACCCACCCAACTACCAATTTCTAGGCACTAGAACTATTCTCCTTAATCTCTATTGACTTAGACCTATTTGCAGTCAAAGCAGACTATTGTAATTGGTCAGAAAGGCCAAAGATTGGTAACAAAAGGAGACACAGGTATTCAGACTTAGGGTTTTATCAAAGCAGGATAAAAAAAAGGTCTTTTGGAAAAATATGATATTTCATAAAAATCAACAGAGGTATCTATGATTAAAGAGAATATAGGGTCTGCACACACATACCTATAATTCCAGCTACTTGGGAGGTGAAGGCAGGAGAATTACAAATTTGAGGAGAGCCTGGGCAACTTATTGAAACCCTGTCTCAAAATAAAAAAAAATGGCTGGGCGTATAATATGCTCAGTGATAAAGTGCCCCTGGGTTCAATCCCCAGTACTGAGGGTGGGGTGGGGGATAATATAGGGAGTAGGGATATAGTTCAGTGGTAGAATCTAGCATTAACAAAACTCTGGGTCAATCTCAGCACTGCAAGTTAAACTACACATGCATGCGCACGCACACACACACACACACACACACTATTTTTGTGTAAGTGTTACTATTAATACATTTTTGCATAAAATCTCTGGTGATAGCATACTGCAATTGACCCACTTGTTACTATTTTCCAAACAGTTGGATCTGTACTTAGAAATGTTGAGGCATTTCAAAATTTATGGGACGCCAGATCACATAGCATTTAATAATCATCAAACTAGAAGTTTATTCAGAAATAATTTCTATTTTTAGCAATCATTAACAACCAAATCCAAAATACATTGAGATGTTTTGATTCATTGTTTGTGCTTTTTGTTTCCTTTACATTCCTGTTTTTTTGATTTGATTTCCTGTTTATTTCTCATAAAGATCTATGACACATGGCTTGGTCAGCGTCAGCCAGGTAACTTTGGGATATTTTGTTTGCTTTTAGGTCAGTTTATTTTGTTGCTATCTCAGCACAACAAACAGAAAACTGATCAGATATGGGTGTATATATCATCTCTTTCTCTACATATGATTTGTATATTCATAAATACAATACAAACATATATACACATTTGTGTGTGTGTGAATATTCTATCCCCAGTAGCACATATTAAATACTAAAGTGGTACTATAAACCAGTAGATTATTTTAAAGATAAATTTAAGCAACTAGGCATGGTGGTGTACATATGCAATCCCAGCAACTTGGAAGGTTTAGGCAGAAGAATGGCAAGTTCCAGGTCATCCTGGGCAATTTTAGCAGGACTTTGTCTGGAAATAAAAAATGAAAAGGGCTGGGGACATAACATAGCTCAGTGGTAGAGTATTTGACAAGCATGTGTGAGATCCTGGGTTTAATTCTCAGTGCCTCAAAAAATTAAAAAAGAGGGCTAGGGTAGGGAGTGTTAAAAACAAACAAACAAAAAAGAAAACTAGGAACCTACCAAAGGAGATTTGCATGACAATGCCTAGGAACTGCTCTATTCCATGCCTTAGGCCAGGGCCCCAGGAAATGACTGGGAGGGCATTTTCTCTTCTTTAAGGCTCTTGTCCATACTAAACATAGTGGGAGAAGGACACATAGGGCCTGGAAGAGTCTGCATAGATATGCCTGTGTCAGACAACATTTACATCATGTGGGTATATTAATCCCTTACTGGGTGTTTATTTTTTTCCCCATTGATACATTTTCTTTTGTGATAATTAAAGTTTATCTTGACAACTGAAGTAGTTTTTTACATGGAAACCCTGTTTAAAACAGAATTATCGAGAGTTCCTGCGGAGCGGCAGGAGGGGCAGAGGGCCCAAAACCATCCTCATGAAACTCCATGGGTGTCCAGCCACGGGGAGACCAGAGCCTGCTAGTCTCCAGCCCCAGGGGAGCCCAAACCCACAGTAAGGGTTACACACAGACTCTCCTGCTTGTTACCCTGCCTAAGTGAGGTGTGGGCCCACTCCCAGTTCCGCTCCAGAGTTCCTGCTCACTGGCAGAAGCGCAATAGCGGGTCCAAAACAGCCCTCAGGGACCGCCATAGGAGCCCAGCCAAAGCCACTCCCACTGCCTTACTGAAGTTCTTACACTACCTCTGCCACCAACTTTAGTGGCAGTAGTGTCCCTCTGGGGACTCTAGGGGACCAGAAGTAGCTCCAAGGTGAGATACACATAATCTGGAGTGTCAATACAAGATTATAGGATAGAAGCCTCAATACCTCAGATCGGCATTGCAAGAAAGGAAGATACACAATCAACATGAAAAAACAAGGGAAGAAAGTGCCCCAAATAAACCTCGATACCACAGTAACAGAATCCATTGACAACACAGTTGGTGAAATGTGAGATAAAGAATTCAGAATGTATATAATTAAAATGATCTGCAAATTAAAGAATGACATAAGCGAGCAAATACAGGTAAAAATTGATCAATCCAACATAGAAATAGGAGAGCAAATAAAGGCAACCATTGACCACTCTAACAAAAAGATAAGAGAGCAATTACAAGTAGCAAAAGATTACTTTAAGAAAGAGCTAGAGATTGTGAAAAAAAAAAAAAAAACAATCAGAAATTCTTGAAATGAAGGAAACAATAAACCAAATAAAAAACTCAACAGAAAGCATCAACAGCAGACTAGATCACCTGGAAGGCAGAACCTTGGATAATAAAGACAAAATATACAATCTGGAAAATAAACTTGACCACACAGTGAAGATGGTAAGAAATCATGAACAGAACATACAAGAAATATGGGACAGCATCAAAAGATCAAATCTAAGATTTATTAGAATAGAAGAAGGCACTGAATTTCAAACCAAAGGAATGCACAATCTCTTCAGTGAAATAGTATCAGAAAATTTCCCAAATATGAAAAATGAATTGGAAAATCAAATACAAGAGGCTTACAAGACACCAAATGTACAAAATTTCAACAGATCTACACCAATGCACATTATAATAAAAATGCCCAACATATAGAATAAGGATAGAATTTTAAAGGCCACAAGAGAGAGGAACCAGATTACATATAAGGGAAGACCAATTCAGATCTCAGCAGATTTCTCAACCCAGACTCTAAAAGCCAGTAGATCATGGAACAACATATTCCAAGCTCTGAAAGAAAATGGATGCCAACCAAGAATCCTATATCCAGCAAAACTGAGCTTCAGATTTGATGATGAAATAAAAACCTTCCATGATAAACAAAAGTTAAAAGAATTTACAGCAAGAAAGCCTGCACTATACAGCATTCTTGGCAAAATATTCCGTGAGAAGGAAATGATAACCAACAATGAAAATATACAAAGAGAGGAACTACACTAAAGGAGTAGTTCCTTTAGTTTCCATTGTGGTCATCCTAACTGACCACAATGGAATAAAATTAGAAATCAATGACAGATTAAAAAATAGAAACTACTCCAACACCTGGAAACTAAATAATATGCTATTGAATGATGCATGGATAACAGAAGATATCAAGGAAGAGATAAAAAAATTCTTAGAGGAAAATGAAAACTCTGATACAACGTATCAAAATCTCTAGGATACCATGAAGGCAGTGCATTAAACTCATTTTTTAGAAGAAGTAAAAGTTAACAAATAAATGAATTAAGACTCTTCGTCTCAAAGCCTTAGAAAAGGAACAACACCACCAAAAGAAGTAGAAGCCAGGAAATAATCAAAATCAGGGCTGAAATCAATGAAGTTGAAACAAAAGAAACAATTCAAAAATTTGACAAAAAGCTGGTTCTTCGAAAAAATAAACAAAATTGACAAACTTGTAGCCACTCTAACGAAAAGAAGGAGCGAGAAAACCCAAATTACTAAAACAGGATTATTAAACCCTATTTAAAAATAGAATTATCAGCTTGTATTTATGCATTTTTATGAAAAAGTATACCAAGACCTTTTCTTTTGCTCCATATGTTGATAGAAGCCAGGCTGACAGAGCAGGACAGGCAAGTGGGGAACATTTTTAGTATTTTTGATAAGCACATATTCACAGAATTCTTTGTGTTCAAATATGTTCCATAAACAGATATATCCTTGTGTTTTTAGAGATGTAAATAATTGCCAAGTATGGTTGTGTTTACCAAAGAGTTGGTACCACCCTAAGCCATGCCTCAAGGATCTTCCACATATCTGGTATGATTACACTGGCTTATGGGTATTATATCTACAAATCCTTTAGCTTAGATTTCTCAAATTCTACATTTGAGATAATCTAAAAACCCTATCATACTCTTTATTCTAGGAACAAATACAATGTCACTATTTTCAACCATATTTATTATATATTTTTAGATACTAAGTATTTATTGAATTGAGAGTGCTGTTAAATTTCTAATTGCTGCCCTAGGCAGTTTCAACATGGACTGTTTTGCATAGGTTGTCTGAGATTGCTTTGCTGTGTCTTGCATAGCTCAGGTGCTACATGAGGAATACAATCAAGTCAAACTGCAGAAACTCATTGACCAAAGATTTTCAACTCAAAACTGTTCCACATCAGCTGTTCTTAAAACTTTCCCATAATTCTTAAATAATTCTTTCTTTTATATATGTTTTTTTATTCTCTATTTACCTTACATTCTCTATAGAACTCCTTACTTTTTCCAACCAACCATCCTTATTTCTGTTTAAATGTTAACAAGTAAGTTGGAGGAATTCAAGGGTGAGTTTTTTATTTCATCTTTGCATACCTATGTTTTTACTGAACACATGAAAAACAAGACAAAGTTTATTTGGAATAAAATAAAAATAGAAAATGCTATTGAATATGACAATTTTTGATATTTTCAATTCTAAAATTCAAAACTTTTACTATAATATAGGATTACTCCTAAATTATCTGCTCAAATCAGTCTTACTCAAATGTTGATAGATCTAATCTGAACCATGAACACACATATACATCTGTGATAAGATACTTGGGATAAGTTTACTATTATCATGGAACAGCTGTGAAGTTAACTGCCTTCACACATCTGTAACTGTGGACTCATCATCTTTTAAGTCAACTAAGCCAAAAAAGAAATATTCTATTTATAAATAATCTGTTGGCAGGGTCACTGTATGATTTAGAATTTTTATAGCTAGAAAAGATACTCTTACTTTATTTATACTAGTTTTATCCACAGTATCTCTCTCAGATTCCTGTGAACTACATGACCTAGAATTTAGGCACAGTACATTGGAACATTGAAGCTCTCTCATGTTATTTCTTTAAAGCACAATGAGGTACATACATTAACTTTAACAATAATTATTAGGATTCATCCTCTTTCTCAGTGGCTCAAATGGGCTACTATTCACTGAAAAGGGAAAGGAAATGAAACAGCTAAAGATAAAGATATCCAGTGATTCCTAATGGGAAAAACACTACCACCACTACCACCACCACCACCACACACACACACACACACACACACACACACACACAGAGAAAGGGAAAAGAAGCACAAGAAAAAAATGAAGTATAGGCAATGGCAGTGAGTAAGTTGGTGAATGTAAATGAGGTAATAAATAATGGAATGGGGATTCTTATAGATTATTCTCTTCACACTTCTTCAACTTTCAAAATACAAGGCAGACCTTCAAAAAAACTATTATCACTCATCTGAAATTATCTCTTAAAACTCAAATGGGCAGTATTCAAAAAGCATACCTTATAAAATTTGAGAATATATATATATATATATATATATATATATATATATGTAAAAGAAAAGATGAAAAGAGACATTTTGACCCACATCATGGCTAATCTTAAGAGATATAGCAAAATTTCTTTGTGGGCAGGGTGTTTTATTTGTTTTTCTTTTGCAGTGTTGGGGATCAAACCCAGGGCTTCATGCATGTCAGGCAAGTGCTCTACCACTAAGCCTTATCCCCAGGCCAATAGGATGTTTTAAACGGAAGTTAAAGAGATTTCATACAGCTTAAAGAAAATAACATAGTGTGATTACATCTTCAAGGGTATATGACTCTGAAGCAATGGTGTAGTTGATAACTCTAGCTGAGGAACATTTTGGGCTAGAATCTTGGAACAAACTTAGTTATGTCTAAGAGTTAGGTAACTGCAAGTGATAGGATAATAACATAGGTGGACTGAAAGAGTGGTACTCACATGCCCAAGAGTACTTTAGAGATGCTACTATCAGTGATGTGGTGTACCTAGTGTAGTGTGTGCCTTGCATGTATGAGGCCCTAGATTTATTTTTATTAGGGCTAGGGGAAGCTACTGTCTATAACATTGAGAATAGTGACCTATAATAATGAGAATGGCTATAGTTTTTCTTTTATTCCATATGTTGATGGAAGTCCAGCTGATAGAAAAGGACAAGCACATGGGGAACATTTTTAGTATTTTCTATAAGAAAATATATACAGAATTCTGTTAATTTTCCAATATGTCCAAATTTCCATAAACAAATATGTCATTGTGTGTTCAGAGATGTAAATAATTGCTAACTATGGTTGTGTTTATCAAAGAGTCAGTACTGCTGTTGAGACCCTTGCTAAATGGTGGCAGCTGAGGTTGAATAAATAATACTAGATTATTCTGGCCTATCCTTTTGTTACAGTGCTGGAACCTTCTAAGAAACTGAGGCAAAGACCTCTTCAAACCCCGATTCTTGCAATCAAGTCAGTAAGATTGCAAACACGCTGCTCAGAATAATAGGAATGAGTTTACTGAAGGGATGGGAAAAGGAAAAGGGAACACTCTCAAGGGAGAGAGTGGGTCCTCTCGAACACACACACACAGAGAATGTGCCTCTCTTGCACTCTAGTTTCATTGGGGATTCCAGAGAAGAGAGAGAGAGAGTCCCACCCAAATCCACCTCTTGACTTTTTTTTTAATATTATTTTTTAGTTGTAGATAGACACAATATCTTTGTTTTTATGTGGTGCTGATCATTGAATTCAATGCCTCACGCATGCAAGGCAAGAGCTCTACAACTGAGCTACAACCCCAGCCCACCTCTTGACTTTTGACTTATAGCAGGGTGACATCAGACCTTCAAGTCCCCACTGTCATGGCAACTACAGGTCATCTTGGCCCAGGCTGACTGGTTCTAATTTGATTCTTAACCATATACTCTTACAGACTTTATGGTTAGGAAGAACAATCCTTTTTCCCCCAGAGTTTCAGGATCTGGTCACAAAAGTCCTGGATTTCTTTTATCAACATTATTTTGGGCCTGCATTTCTCTTGCAGTTAAAAGGTACTTTGCTGAGGAAGGTAACAGCCTGTTCACTTGGCCAGTTAGGGCTGCAGGCAAATTGCTTCTTGGAAAATAAAGCATGTGGGGGTCAGCACAGTGGGTCTGTTAAAATTCTATAATTTTATAGAATTATTCTCTTAACCATGTGATCCCACCATCCTCATCTGTCTGTACCCTGACACTTTAAACATTTGGACTATTCTATGTAAATCTAAAACTGATTAATTAGTACAGTTTTGGATAAACTTGGTATGTAGGAAATGAATAACAGAGATTTAGATGATTATAAGTTTCTGGTTTATGTTTTTTGTTTGCTTAAACTTCATTAACCTACATATCAAAGGTTGAAGTAACTAATGGTTGTGTGATTAATTACTACACTTACATATATTTCTTTGTGAAAATTCTGATACAAATTAAGCAAAACTTAGTTAACTCATGGCTTAGAAAAATAGTTTAGGAATATAAGGATTAAATGCCAAATTTAATGGTGATTTTCTACATGGGAAAATAACATCTGGTTTAATTTCTTTTCTAGTAACAAACAAATGCACACATGAATAAGATAATACTTAATGGAACTGATGAAAGATGCGGATCATTCAATCACCAAATGAATGCTCCTGACAAAACAAAGTACTGAAGGTGATTATAAGTTTATTAAAAAAAAAAAACTGGGGCTGAGGTTGTGGTTCAGTGGCAGAGCATTTTCCTTGCATGTGTGAGGCACTGGGCTCGATCCTCACCACCACATAAAAATAAATAAACAAAATAAAGACACTGTGTCCATGTGTAACTAAAAAGTATTAAAAAAAAAAACAATTTGGAACTATCAGGGGTACAAAGGAGTTGTCATGATTGATTTATTTTGAGCTGGATGATTATGCTGTCAAATTTCATGGTGAAACAATTAAAATCAGTCTTAATTTGACTCAAAGTATTTTGACCAAAATATTTGAGACAATACACAAATAATTAACCTTCCTCATACAATCTCTTTCAAGTTTCAGTGGCATCCCATTTTCTCTTTCCTACTCTCACAAAAGCATATTCTTGGCAGGGATGCCCAATCTTCACAACATGACTAAGTAGTACTAGTGACTACTTAGCAGACTCTGACTGAAAGGCCATTTTTGTCTCAGTTTCCACTTTTATTCTTGGTGAATTCCCTTATTTGTCAAATACTACAGAAACTCCTCATTAATCTGAAGCTTCAATACTAAACTCTAAAGGATTTAGATTACTGTAAGAATTCTTAGTTTAGTACACGTGCACACAGCAGTATCCTCAAGAACCATGCATTAGTTCATTCCATGGTTCTCAACAAGAACTTTTAAGCATGTAGCCCAAGCAGAATTGAATTTAACTGCTGTGTTGGTATAAGTGTCTAAGGGGGGGAAATAGCAGCAAGCTAGATTCCTAAGACTCAGGAACTACTGAATGCAGAATGGCATGGAAAAAATTTCAAAAATAGACCCTTTTCCTATCCTGAGGCTGATTTAGAAATAGGACAAGGAAAATTGCTAATATAATTGAGAACTATGCCTCTAAAAATCCATATGAATCCGGGTTCCATTCAAGGTTTCAAGGAACATGAATCCAAAAATATCTTTAATGTCTTCATGAATTTGCTCTTGTTCTATAAAGTGGTACATATAATCTATAACTAATATGGGAAAGTCAGGAAAAGAGATCTGTTCTTTAAATACTGAAGCAGACACAGGAATGAAAGCTATAGCTAGTTTCCTTCCTTTCTTCTTTTTGTTCTCTCTCCCTTCTTTCCCTTTTTTTCTACTTTCCGCCCTTTTTCATTCTTTTTTTCCCTTAAATACAAAACACTTGAGTACCCATATACCTACTTATTTCTCCCCTATTATAAGGTATATGTGCAATATTAGTCTTTTCAAGCAAAATCCACATCCAACTGTTTTTATTATAAAATAATAGTATTTTATATAATAAATCTTTTATAATTTTTTGTTTTCTGATAAAAAAAGTCACATGGAAAGTAAGTCAAAAGCATTATAAAAGGTAGATTCAGAAATAATATATATTCATAATATATCAAGCACATATATTTCAAAGGATGTACATGATTTCAACTATCAACTAGTGTGTTAATACTCCATTCATGGATAAAGGATAAGTCATTAAAAAACTAAACATGGGTCTGGGTTCCCAAAATATTTAAGCAAAAGAGAAGTAAGTCAGTATGATGAAAAACATATCTATGAAATACTTTGATGTCACATATATGAAACTATACAAGTTAGACTTTTCAAAGCTAATGGGAAGAACATCACCATATGACCTCCATTTTTATATCTAGCTTAGCCTATTTCTCTTCCTTCTTTCCTTCCTTCCTTCCTTCCTTCCTCCCTCCCTCCCTCCCTCTCTCTCTCTCTTTCTTTTCTTTCTTTCTTTTTTTGGTACTGGGGATTGAACTCAGGGATACTCGACCACTGAGTCACATCCCCAGCCCTATTTTGTGTTTTATGTAGAGACAGGGTCTCACTGAGTTGCTTAGCGCCTTGCCATTGCTGAGGCTGGCTTTGAACTTGTGATTCCTGTCTTAGCCTCCCAAAGTGCTGGGATTGCAGGCGTACATTACTGTGTGGCTAGCTTAGCCTATTTCTGATGATGGAGTATCTTGTGAAAAAACCCTGGACTTCCCTAATTTTGTAATTTTTATTTAAAATGAGAATAAGAATGCAAATCCTGTCTCAAGGAGATGCTGTCAAAAGGTAAAAGGAAACAAGTAAGTTATAAATAATAGGTACTGAAGGATATGGAAAAACAATACCCAGGGAGAAAAGGAGGACAAAGGATCTCAGGGAAAGAAGGAAAACAATGGGCTCTGAATTTTCACAATTGTTCTGCCTGACTATCTGATCAACATATTCTGCTATGATTCAGTCTCACTGAACTCTATAAAATTCAGACCCCTATGTAACCAGTTGTCATTTTCTCTCTTGAAAATGTGCTCCTCCAGTGTTTAATAAAGCACTGCTGATCCATTGAGGTCTGTCTCCTTTTCTTTCTCTTTCATTTTGCTTTCATTTGGTGCTGAAACCCAAGAAGAGGGTTCGAGGGTCTTTACCCTACCCTGTCCTAACAAACCTCTACCACTTTTTCATATTTCCCTCCCATTTCTCTCTCTTTACCTTATACTCAAAGTTAATAGCAGTCATGTTAAATGGCTGATGAGACCTTGAAAGTGACTGTTGATTGTCCTGCACTTCTGTGGTTATGAGGCCGGGGAAGCCACCAGCCACGACTAGCATGGCTGAATTCACAAACTGACTGTTTTTTCTCTCTCTATTCCTTTCCACGTTATAGAAAGAGATCTTTTGCACCCTCTGAGTCCACTTTGGCTAAACAGTGGCCAGCATGTGACCCAAAACTGATCCCATTCTTGGGCTAGGTTTTGCTGCCTCATTGCTACATGGATGGAGCAAGGACCTGTACCCGGTCCTTTATTGGTGTTGGAGGCATCCTCCTTGCAATCCTCTTCTCTCCAATTCCTCCCTTCTCTTACACACTTACACCTCGGAATCAGAGGCCACTTTTCGCCATTTTGTTCTTGAACATAACAATGGCCTTTTCCTTTTTTGGTGAGGTAAGATCCCTTCTGGTCTCTCACAGAGGTGCTCTGCTGGAGACCTCCCCCTCCTTTGGCATGTCTGGACCCTGGGAGATCTCCACCATTGGGACTGCAGAAGGAGATGCCTTTCATTCTCTGGTGGAACTGCTGTCCAGCGACAGGAGACTTCAAAGGACACTTTGATCTCAACCACCATCCTGGTCAAACCTCTCCAATATGGAGGCTGTTCCCTCTTAGGTTGTCTCATAAATAATTTTAAGAACCTTAAAACTAGACACCTCATTAGGCTGAGTACTGAGTTCTGGCTGCAATATAAATTAGACAAATTGCATTAATGGCTTGAATTTCAGACCTTTGACCCCAAAATGACTTATAGACAATTTCCTCCAACAAAATAGCAAATGGTCTGAGGTTCCTGACCTCTAAGCTTTCTTTCACTTTCGCTCAAGGCTTTCATTATGCCAATCTTGCTCTGCTCTACAATTAATTCTCACTGACTCCCTGCTTCATAAGCTCACTAGATCAGATCCTGATCCAGCCTTCTTTTTCATTTATTGCCCCCTAAATAGCAGATGAACCCCCACCGAAAGTAAGTAAAACTAGAGGCTATAAAGGAAAGGCTCATAAACAAATCTCCTAACCTTCTACATAGGTAGGTTTGATCTGTTTCTGCATTTGCTTGTAAATGGGCCCATTGTACTGACCCTCACATGCTTTCTTGAGATTCTCAAGGTAGAGCTCCCCTAGCTTTTAAATTAGACTGCCTTCTCTAATACATTTTCTTCTGTACTTGCCTCATCTGTCAGGAAAAAGACCCCAAAATCTGTCTCATTAGAGTAATAATACCCATCATCTATTCTAGTTCAGGAATCCAAAGGATTTATTTTCTCTAGTGAAGATACCATCCAAAGCACTAACAGGCTTGACTTACACTTCAAATTGAGAAACATGATATGAAATCCTGTGAGTATGAGGACCCCCAAAGGACAAAAGGAACATGTAAGAAAATTTTCTTTTTTTTTTTTAGTATCGGGGGTTGAACTCAGGGGCACTGAACCACTGAGTTACATCCCCAGCTCTATTTTGTGTTTTATATAAAGACAGAGTCTCACTGAGTTGCTTAGCACCTTGCCATTGCTGAGGCTGGCTTTGAATTCATGATGCTCCTGTCTCAGCCTCCCAAAGTGCTGGGATTACAGGCTTGTGCCACCGCGCCTGGCTACATGTAAGAAATTTTAAGGGCACAACTAGTTAGCAAAGTTCTCCCTTGAACTAAAACAGTTAATCACAGTTGAGAATAATTTTCTGCATCCAAACCTGGCCTGATTACCAACTGGGGAAATAAAAAATAGTTAAAATGCCCTAAGCATGAGGTTAGACTCAAATAGCTTCTGTCAGATCTCTCTCCAAGGCTTTCATTTGAAATGTAAACTGCAAAGCTTGCAAGACTAACAAGGCTTGCAGAGAACCAGTTGAGACCAAAGGGAAAACAAGTGTCACTTTTAAATCCAAGTCGCTTGTGGGACTTAAATGGCCACCTATTTTATCTCCTCTTGTCAATCTACCATACTGCTTACTTTTTAAAAAAAAAAAAATTTATTTTTTGTTGTAGGTGGACAGATTATCTTTATTTTATTTTTATGTGGTGCTGAGGATTGAACCCAGTGCTCCATGCATGCTAGGCGAGCGCGCTACCGCTGCGCCATAACCCCAGCCCCCCATACAGCTTTCTTAACAAGTTCCTCCCTAAACACTACAGCAGGTAGGAAAGATGGAATGATCTCATATATACATGTCTTCTGCACTTTGAGAATCCTTACCAAAGGATTTCAGGGCTCTCATTCTTTCAATATCTGAACTGACTCTAATCTGACTCAAAAGTGCATTCTAATCTGATAAAGATGTTCTGCTTGCTCCTTTACTAATTATGGCCTTATCTTTTTTTTTTTTTTTTTTTTTTTAAGAACTCCTGTTTTCTAAAATTCTATATTTTTGAGCTCATGGTAAAGTCATGTTTGATCCTGCTCACTAAAAGTATTTTTCTGATCAGTGTTATTTTATCTAACTATAGAAGTTTTTACACTGTCTTTGTTCAGGGGCCAAATTTTCAAGGGTTAGTTTTCAAATACATCAGATTTTTACAAAATCCTAAGAAAGGATATAGATGTGGTGATGTTGGGAATAAATCTGGTAGCCATTGAGGAAAAGTGGCCATCTCAGTGTCCACTATGGCTATTAGACTTTACACCTAGCACAGGCCTCCTGTATTTAAGTCACAATGTAAAAGTCTAATAAGCTCTATTTTAATTTCTAATAGTTTAAGAGAAGCTTTAATATACATCTGTAGTGCTGCCTCCTTTCTGTGGAGGTCTACCTTCCAACAGCTACAAGATCTCTGTTTTATGTATGTGTGCACACCTGTGTATTGTGTTGTTATGTCTACATATGTGCTTGGGTCAATATATCATGTACATGGTATAAAAACTGGCATAAAGATAAATGAATGCTCATAAATTAAAATTTAAAAGAGAAATGGATCCAAATGACATTTTCATGTGACAGAAAGTTCAATTTAAATTAAGTAAACAGAAGAGAGTAAAGATGTCTTTAAAATTAGTAACTCACAAGTTTTTCTAGGTGGTCAGACAATTAACAGAGTGTTGGTTTCTATAAAATGTCTAGAATATAATATCCATTGTTTCTAGGATTTTTCTTCAACAGGGAAGTGATAGCTACTACTGTTAACTACACTTGTCTGATAACTTTGTTTTTACAGTTAAAAATGAGTAAATTAGATTTAAAATTAACAATGGGATTAATCATTAATGTTTGTTAGAGGAGATATATGATTAATTTACAAAGTTAAAGTGCTAGAAAAGCATCAACTGTAAATATAAAGTTAAGTACTCTTGACCTCTTAAATTCCATAATGTAACATATTTAAACATTAAATTTGTTTTTATAAATTGGTAAATAAAAAAAAGTTTAAGATTGCTTTGTTTCTGGGTCTTCACTAAAGCAAAGTTACTATGAGTTAAAGATTCTATCAGGTGTAATTTATATGCAAAGAGTATAAGAGGTTTCAGTTGGGTTGCAATTACAGTACCATAAAAATATAAAAGTATTTCATTATATTAAAGTGGAGTACTTTATCTAAATTCTGAAATTTTATAAGGGTACTTTCAGAGTGTGAATTTTAAAAAGGGGCGAACAGCTAGGAAACTGATGTAAGAAGGTTCTAGGTATGAAAATATATTTTCCTTACAAAAGTAAAGCTTACAGATAGGATGGAAGGCTAACTCCCAGCACTAATACTAACCCCAATTAAATAGAAGTGGTAAATAACTGTAAAGTTAGAAACATTAAAGATAAAACCCAATACTCTTACTTTAAGACTGGTGAAACTGTCTTGCTGGATGTTTAAGACCAAAACTTGGAGACTAAAGTTAAAGAATAAAAGGGCCAAGAAGGAATATAGCCAACATTTAGTTCTTGCCCTCTGAGGTCAGCTTGAACCCAGGGAAAAGGAGGAATTCTCTAAGAGCTTTGCAACTCTGCAAATCAGGAACTATGACTTCCTGATCAGGGAGATTAATGAGACCCTGCAGAACAAAATGCTGACCATTGCATATGCTGAAAAAGGAGGGTCATTGGAGAAGGAGACAACCTTAATGCTTCCATGGGAAGCCACATGGTCAATGAGACAATGGCCCATCCTGGCAAATGGCACTAAAGGAGCTAAGAGGCTGCTCACAAGTTCCCAAGAGTGACCCACTGAGTGAACTCTGCTGACTATTAACAATAGATAGGAATAAGGTCAATTTGACCAGCTTGGTCTTAAACAATAGATAGGAGTAAGGTCAATTTGACCAGCTTGGTCTTAAACACCTAGCAAAAACAACTATAACCAAAGTACAGCCATTTCTGGGCATTTAAAAGAAAAGATGATAGTTCTTTTAATGGAAATTAAGACATACACTTATGTCAGCCCCAAAGCCCTGGTGCCCCCGAAACTCTGAGGATTTTTTTTCCTCTGCGAGGCTCATATTTACCCCTGCCTACCAAAAATTGGACCAACCTCTGTATCTTGGTCTTCCTTACTTCTCAAAGTGATGTTTTATCTAACAACCAAAATTTGCCTATCCTGATAATGGTGCACACTAGACTCAAGAGAGCCCTCCTGCCAAGGACTGGCAGTGTGACTTCACCCAAATGCCCCTTATAAGAAAAACTAAATATTTCCTGGTACTAGTAGACACCTTTACTGGATGGGTTGAAGCCTTTCACAACCAATAAAAGGGCTTCTACAGTTGCAACCTTACTTTCCCAACAAATAATCCCATATTTTGGTCTATATGCCTCCCTCCAGTCTGACATTGGCCCCCAATTTACTTCCTCTATTATCCCAAAATTAGTTAAATTTTGCATATAAAGTGAAACTTCCACATTCCTGGTCATCTGCAGTCCTCAGGAAAAGTCAAGAGGACAAATAGGACCTTAAAGGCAACCTTAATAGAACCATCTATAGAAACCCATTTGGATTAGATTAAGCTCCTCCCTTTGGCCCTTCTCTGAATCTGAGCTATCCCCAAGAAGCCTCTAATGATTAGCCCATTTGAACTCCTCTATGGATGACCCCTTGTCCCATCTACCATTCAACCTCAATCACCAAGCATTTCTTCTGATGTCCTGAATCCCCTCCTAACCCACCTCAGGGCTGTCCTCTGGAAATATGCCCACTCCCATCTTCCCCAGCCTCCATCTTCAGGAAGCCTGCCTGTATCTCACTTATAAAAAAAATGGGGGGGGCCCTTCAGAGTTATTCTGACCACCCCAACTGCAGCCAAACTAGAAAGCCACCCCTCTTGGGTCCATCTGAGCAACTTAAAACTTGCTCCCGCTGATGTTTCTTATCAGTTTGTTCCCATAGGTCCTACCCAACTATGTATTAATCACCTTCCAATTAATTCCAAGGAAAAAAACTGATCCTCATGCCTAAACCTCCTAATGTCACTTTCTCAGACATCCTTCTACACTTTCTTAACAACTCTCAGAAATAAATTATATTTATCATATCCACTACCCCTTTGTATTATATTTATCATATCCACTACTCCTCAAACACTAGACCTTATCTGGGAAATCTGACTTCAAGGGATATTCATTGACCTGATCCCCACCCAAATCTTCTTCTTCTTCTCATGTTCTCTATATATTATCTTTGACCTCAAAAAACAGCACACACCAGATGTAGGAGAGACCTCCAAATTATGTCCTTACTTGTGGAACTATCTGCTGGGATGACACAGAGCAGCAAGATTGGGAACCTCAATTCATTACTATAAAAAGTTATCAGAACAGGTTACTGAGGACAACCAACTGGTTGTCTAATCAGTACTGACTTTACAAAATCAATTGGACTCCCTGGAATCTGTAGTCCTGTAAAACCAGTCAGGGAAGAATGCTGTTCCTGTGTAAAACGAACAGGATTGGTACCAGACAAGGTTAAACAGTTCTAGGACCATCTCCAGAGATGAGAACTAGTTGATTCCTCATAGTCCTCTCTGGGGGACCTAAAACAATGGACCTCCTGGTTATTCCCCTCTATGATCCCCTTAATATTCTTCTTTCTCACAATAACTTTTCTTCTCTGTACTCTTAATTTTATACACAAACCGCTTCTTAGTAAGGTGACCCACTTAGCTCAAACCACTTCCTAGAATACATCAAAATCATTCTCCTCCTGTGCTCACAATCTGATTCTCTGAAACCACAAAAAGGGGACTTCACCTACAATGACTTTGAGGCTCTTTCCATATACCCCTCTTCAGCCTCAACTGCAGGGATCTCTGTATTCTCTCCCAGAACTTTGAAAGAGGGTGCCCTGCTACTTTGCTCTTTTCAACCGGAAGCAGCCAGATATCAATGCTCCTATTCATTATCCCCTTTCAGAGTCTGGAATAAAAACACTGGGCTCTGAACTTTCACTTTCCCAGCAACAATGGGCTCTGAATTTTCACAACTGTTCCCCCTGACTGCCTGATCAACATATTCTGCTATGATTCAGTCTCACAGAACCCTATAAAATTCAGATTCCTATTGAAACCAGTTGCAATTTTCTCTCTTGAAAATGTGCCCCTCCAGTGCTTACTAAAGCATTGCTGATCTGTTGAGGTCTGTCTCTATTTCTTTTTCTTTCTCTTTCATTTTGCTTTCAAGTATATAGTATATTTAGGGTTATTAAGACTATAAACATTATAATATACTTTGGATAATGATAGCTGCAACCGAAAAGAGTAACAAGTGTTTATTTATAAAACACTTCCTTGTGTAAGTGTTTTATTTACACAAGTAAGTGGTTAAAAATGCATGGAAAAGCCTCAATGGACTTCATCCTTCTCAAAAGATGCCCTTAAAGTCAACTGAGTGGACTTTAAAAAAATATTAAAAAGATGGAATTTCCTTCCACAAACTATATTTCCTATGCATGTATGAATAATTTCAACATATAAGGCTTACTGGACTCTTCTTTGGGGGTTTCCTATATTACCTAAATGTACCAGGTAATGCAGCAAAGCAGAAAAAAAGATTTAAAGGGGAAAAAATTTGCATTCTCTTTAAATAAGTAATGTTTGTTAAAAGTAGTATAACACTTGGCCCTTATCTCTCCTTTATAAAGAGGTCTTTACTTTTGAAATTATTTAAATAAAATTGACAGCATCTGTGATGGAGAAATATGGCATTTTAAAAGTTATGCAATAAGTTTACAAAAGCTCAAATCTGTTCTAGGAAAATCTATATTTAGCAAATTCTGTTTTAGGGCTTAATAATATTTTGATGAATTTTAAAATAATTCCCCCATGACTATTTTGTGAATATAGGATACAAGAATGGTGATTTTCCTACAGAAACTTTCTGATCCTAACATTAAATAGCTTTGATTTTTCCAAACCAAAGGCATTTCCTCTATTAATATTATAGAACAACACAGTCTGAACTCATATATTATGATATTTAAAAAGCTGACAATATTCCAGTTGCTAAAATTCTTAAGTGATGTCCCACATTTAATTTTTGCAACATTCTATGTATGCTTAACATGGCAATATCTACTCTGTAGCACAGAGATAATATTTGTAACCTATTGGTAAGTGATAGCCCAACTGAAAATATAAATAATCAAGTAAAACAAATCACCCAATTGTATCAATTTCAATTTTTACATTCATGCAGAAATATAAATTGACTTTTGAGCCTAGAGTATGTGTTTGTTGGGTTTTAGAAAACAATACACCAAAGTATGACACTTAGACATGCTGAGCACTTGGAATTAAAGGAAACTGGGAGGCCTTGGATGATACCTTAGAATCAAGGTTTATCTAAACTTCCATTGTTTCCTTCTACAAGTGCAGGGAGGGGCTCTCTGAAGTTCCCTCATCTGACTAAAGGAAGGTCTTCCAAAAGAAATGTAATCTTGTTGAACTCTCTCTAAAATTTCATTAATCAGGGAAGATTAGCTCATGAAAAATAAGATTAAAAGTTCTTAAAGTTCACCTATTTACACTAAATACACCATCTGATTATTGACATTTCATAACAATAGGACAATCTTTGTTCCTAGTGCAGTTCCAGTCCTCACCTTTCCAAACCTATTGTCACCTCCCCAGAGCTAAGTGGATCTTTGTCCCAGGCTTTGGTCTGTTGTTGGAGGGGAGGAAGCAGTCATTTCTCCTAAAATTGCCTACAGCTCCTTCCCTCATTTTACTTTCTCATATGAAGAGGTATTTTAGCTTTAATCATCTAGCCCTTCTTTGAGTTTTCATATTTGGTGTGGCTCCTACACATGCACAAATTAATAAATTTATGTGCCTTTTCTTTTCTTACTTTGTCTATTGTCAGTGTATTAGACCAAAGACCTTCAGAGGGGTAGGAGGAGCTCTCTTTGCTTTTTCATTTTCTATCCACACCTGGCCCTCTGACTGAGTTTTCATGTACAAAGTAAAATACACATGGGATAATCAAGATCCAATTCCTTTAAAATTGTATTGCTTTAACAGTATTAAAAATGTTGTTACATTCATAACAAATTAGATGTTGCATGAATCCCTTCCATTTTTTTGCAATTTTATCAGAACATCCTCTGAGGAACTTAAAGGTCTAATTCATTACAGTTTTAGAGAAGGGTTGGGGCAAAGAGAAATTCAAAACATCTCACCATGTCTGATTACATGAAGCATAGATCTGGTAGTAGAAGTCATCACCTCTTTTAAGTCAGGTATATATTCATTTTACTTTGCTCAGCTTATTCAAAGGCCTACATCTTGTTTACAAGATACCAAAGACAGAAGATATTTAATAAGTAGTACTAAATAAAGGAATAAAGAACAATTCCAAAAAAGTCAGCATGCACTAGGAGGAGGGAGTATCCTATTTATAGGCCTATAATACCATAATATACAAAGCTTATTGAAATTTAACTAGATTGGCATAGAATTTCAATATAAATATCCAGCTTACACATTTATTCAACAAAAATTGACTTATGATGCTGTGGAGGAAATCTTTGTCCCTAATTTCCAGTCTCCCCTCTTCCTTTCCCATCCATCACAATGAGAATTCTAGGGAAGATTGAGCTGATAAGAGGAAAAACAAACAAACAAACCAGGATGTAGATCCTATCATATTTAGAACTTGTCAGGTAAAAATACATTAGAGTACGCTGGAGTCTATTATAAGTTAATATGCATTTCTCTGAGAAATAATGTTATAAATAGTAGATAGATTCCTGCATTAATCCACATATGTCTATTTAATCCACAATTGAGTTAAACTATGGTACAATTATAATTAATTCAGGTTACATAAACTTCCAAACACTAGCCAAGAAAAACAGTATCATTTATAAAGTAGTTTTCATGGGAAACTGCTTTGTTCCACTTAAAATTTGTTGAATGGCTGTAGAGTATGACACATAATGAAACTCAAGAGCAATATAACAATGACAGAAAGATGTCTCTGTTAAATAGACGTTTATACATTCATATTCTATATTCTTCATAGTGATTAGGAAAAAGAAACAAGGGGGTGTGGTGCAAATGCTGGCTTAAGTCGATTGCAAAGCTAATGACACTTGATCTTTCAATCAGGTCCTGGCTAATTACTATATATAAAATAATTGTATTTCGTGAAAAATGTAGCAGATAATGAATCTCAAAGAGTCCATCTAAACTCAACATAACTGTATCTTTGGACTTTTACCATTCTTATTGTGGTTGACTTTTTTGTTTTTTGGTTGTTGTTATTATTTTGCAGTGCTGGGGATTCAACCCAGGGGCACTCTACAACTTGGTTATATTCCAGTCCTTTTAAATTTTTTTTTATTTTGATACAGGGCCTTGCTAAAGTTGCTGGCCTCAGACTTGAGAGCCTCCTGTCTCAGCCCCTCAGTCACTGGGATGACAAGCATGTGCCACCCTGCCCAGTCCTTTGGATCTTTCACTTAAGTCTTGATAACAATAGTTAATACTTATTGGTCACTCTGTGTATCAGACTGCACTAAGCAGTGTTAAGCTGTTCAATCTTTAGGTGGCATCATCCTCATTTTAAAGAAATGAGATACAGAAAAACTAACTTGCTTGAAGTGACAAAGCTAGTAAGGTTTCAAATCTAGGGGTAGAATTCAAATTTAGCTCAAAATTCAAACATTTAAACACTATATTGAATTAATCTTTAGTAAATTTACATAAAAACCATAAGAAAGCCAATAATATATTAATAATTGCCGAAGTATGAAAATCTTTACAATACAGTGAGAAGCTAATTAAAGTTGATTCTTTCAGAAAAGTAGACCTCATACTCTCACATCCTAAGCATAGGCTATTAAAACTATAGATTTAAAAAACAAAAAACAAAAATCAGGTAATATTGAGGGTCTCCAAAGAAGGAGAGTTAAAGTGTCACTTTAAATAACAAATGTCTTCAAGGATTAGAGAGCTAATTAAAATAAAGTACCTTTCTCAATTCTAGGGGGAGAATTAAGTCCCAATGCAGTTATTACTTTCATTGTATGAAATGTGTCAGCCTTTCTCTTTCCTTTTTATTTTTATTTTGAAACAGGGTCTTGCTAAGTTGCTGAGGGTCTTGACAACATGCTATACTTCTGTTTCAGCTTCCCAAGTTGCTGGGATTGCAGATGTGAGCTACTGCCCCTGGCCATGAATGAACTTCTCTTTTACAAATCTAGAATTGCACTATCTTTACAAGAACTTAAGAAAACTGCCACATAAATTACTTCCTGTGTTCTGTGGTTTAGATGAAGAACACTGGTTGAGAAGGAAATATGTTAAAATGGAAAAAAAGGTGACTAGAGAAACTGGTAATTCTACTTGTTGAAGTCCACGGTATACATTTATTTCATTATACTAAAATGCACATTTTGTGTGAATAAGCAAAGGAAAACTTACATTGCTGTAGTCAAGAAAATACTTATCTGAATCTTTAAAAATTACACTAGAATTGATGGTTATCCAAAGCTGTCTGCAATCAATCTATGAGAATGAATTACAAAATATGACTGTGAGTTGCTCATTATTTGTTAAACTCTTGTTATTTATATGAAGTTGTGCAAGAGTGCATTGGCATTACCTCCTAGATCAAAGAACCAATGGGTTTATTAAGAAAGAAGAGGAGAAATAAAGACAAAATGCTGGCCCATGGTACACAAGGGCACATGAAGGAAGAGAATGATGAGTTATCGGCACAATGAGGAATAAAAATCTCTTTGATGTCAACTTCTTGAACTGTTGGAAAGAGAGTAATAAAAATAATACAAAATTATATGATGTTCCTTCTTTTAAATTGCCTGCAGTATTCTTTGTGTTAGGGTAAGAAGGTCAATTCTCCATTTTGAGACTCTTCCTTCACATTACATCCAACACCAATAAAGAACTGTAGTTGGAGAGATAGGAATAATTATTTAATATTATTTGAACCTAAACAGAAGACAAATTGGGCAGGTTACTCCTCCTATTTATTTATAAATGGAATACAGAGCATACTATAGGAAGAGTCAGTGAATATACAGTTGAAATGGTTTAGAAGCATTTACCTAGGTTAATATATGATTTAGGGATTTAGAAAAATGCATGCCACTCTAATGGAAATCTTAGACTGGGTTCTAATTCATAATCTAGTCAACATGTGTTTAGTAAATGCTTATTTGTGTGCTAGATGGGGAAAGGGAAAAACAAAAAGAAGTTGAGTCAATATCTTTATTGAACCAAGTTCTATAATCTATTAAGAGTATATATACCACTATACATATAGTAATTTGTGCATAATTTTCATTCAATCATTAATTTAATTTAAATCCTAATTACTGAATATCTACAGCCTATTCCAAAAAAAAAAGCAACTTCCAAGCCTCCAGCAGCTCAGAACACAATAAAGAAAGTCAAGAAAACATATAATATATCTTAAGTGCTATCATAGAAATAGTGCAAACAGCTAGGAAAATATGTAAGAGATGACTGGGGTGGAGGTGGTGGAGACATTATCAGGAAAGATTTCTTGGAGTTGCCATATGTGAGCTTTCTCTTTCCTCTTCCTTTTTTGGGCGGGGGGAGGTGTATGTGTGTGCTGAAAATAACCAAAATTTATCATATCACTGATGGATGTGAGAAGTTCAAAATTAAATCTTCAAAATGATGGATCAATTAATCAAATTAAAAATTTAATGGAAAGCATCACCAATAGACTAGGCCACTTGGAAGACTGGATTTCAGACAATAAAGACTAAGTATATAATCTGGAAAATAAAACTGATCATGGAGAAAAGATGTTAAGAGGCCATAAACAGAATTTCCAAGAAATATGGGATAAAATTAAAAGGACAAATTTAAGATTCATCAGGATTGATGAAGATTCTGAAATATAAACTGAAGGAACACACACTTGTTTTAATGAAATAATATCAGAAAAATTCCAAACCTTAAAAATTAAATGGGAAATCAAATACAGGATTCTAAATATACAAAATTACATGACTCACACAAAGGCACATTATTATGAAAATGCTAACATAGAGTATAAGGATAGAATTTTAAAAGAAGCTAAAGAAAAATGATATGTCACATTTAGAGGTAAACCAATATGGTTTCTTAACACAGACCCTCCTAAAAACTAGGAGGTCTTAGAATAATATATACAAAGCTCTGAAGAAAATAGATGGCAACTAAAAATACTGTACCCAACAAAATTAAGCTTCAGAATTGAATATGAAATAAAAACCTGCGATAAAAAAATGTTATAGAATTCACAACTAGAAAGAGGGTACTACAAAACATAATAAAATATTGCATGAAGAAAAAAAGGAAAAATAAAAAACAACCAGTATATGGAGGAGCTATACTAGAAAAATAGTCAATCAAAAGAGAATTGAATTTAACTTAAAAACTAGAATAAATCAAAATAACAGGGAATGAAAATCACCTCTCAGTAATAATGAATGTAAATGGTCTAATTTCATCAATCAAAGACAAGGCTGGCAGACTGGATTAAAAAGCAAGACTCAACAATATGCTGTCTTCAAGAGACTCACCTCATAGGCAAAGATATCCAAAGACTGAATTTGAAAGATGGGAAAAAACAGCATTCACATGGATTTCATAAACAAGTAGGTGTTACCATTCTCATATCAGATAAAGTGGTGAATCAGAGGAGACAAAGAATATCATTTCATACTGTTTAAGGGACACATACAGCAACCAGAAATAACAATAATAAATATTTATGCCCCAAACAATGGAGCATCTACATACATTAAAAACCACAAAAAACAAAAAACAAAAAATCCTCTCAATATCAATCAAATGGATCACAACACAATAATACTGGGTGACAATAACACATTTCTCTCATCACTGGATAGATCTTCCAAACAAAAACTAAAGAAGCTATAGAAGTAAAAAATACAATTAATAATTTCGACAAAAGACACATATAGAATATTTCATAAATCAATGACTGAATATGCTTTCTTCTAAGCAGCACATGGATCATTTTATAAAATAGACCATATCATAGGCCACAAAGCAACTTCTAGCAAATACAAAAAAAAATAGAGATAATACCGTGCATTCTATCAGATCATAATGGAATGAAATTAGAAATTGATAAGATAAAAAATATAAATACTTCTACCACCTGGAGAATAATACACTATTGAATGATGAATGGATAGCAGAAGAAATTGGGGTGAAATTAAAAAAGCACTTAGAGGTAACCAAGAAAAGTGATACAACATACAAAATGACAGTCCCCCATATTTTTGCCTCTGGGACACTATAAAGGCAGTTCTATGAGGAAAGTTCATAACACTGAGCTCATTCATTAAAAGAACAGAAAGACACCAAAAAAAAATCTAACATTACATCTCAAGGCCCTAGAAAAAGAAATCAATACCCAAATCGGTCCAAGACAAAAAATAATTAAAGTCAGAGCTGAAATCAATGAAATTGAGATAAAGAATTCAAAAAAATCAATGAAACAAAAAGTTTCTTTGAAAAATATAAAATATTGATAAACCCTTAGCCAAGCTCACCAAAGAAAGAGGGAAAAACCTCAAATTATTAAAATTCATGATGGAAAAGAAAATATCATCAGAGACAATGCTGAAATACAGTGGATAATCAGAAACTATTTTGAAAATTTATATTCAAATAAACTAGAAAATCTTGAAATTCTCAGAGACATATGACCTATACACATAGAACCAAGAAGATATAGAAAATTTAAACAGATCAATTTCAAGTAATGAGATTGAAGAGCCATGAAAAGTTTATCAACAAATAAAAGCCCAGGGATGGTTTCTTAGCTGAGTTCTACCAGACCTTTAAAGAAGAACTAACACTAATCCTCCTCAAACTATTCCAGGAAATAGAAAAGGAGGAACCCCTTTCAAAATCATTCTGTGAGACCAGTATCACCCTGACACCAAAATCAGACAAAGACATATCAAGGAAAGAGAACTTTAGATCAATATCCTTGATGAACAGAGATGCAAAAATTCTTAATACTGGCAAATCGCATATAAACACACATTAAAAAGATAATACACCAGCTGTGCACAGTGGTGCATGTCTGTAATCCCACTGGTTTGGAAGGCTGAGGCAGGCGGATTGTAAGTTCAAAGCCAGCCTCAGCAAAAGCGAGGTCCTAAGCAACTCAGTGAGCCCCTGTCTCTAAATAAAATACAAAATAGGGCTGGAATGTGGCTCAGTGGTCGAGTATCCCTGAGTTCAATCCCCGGTACCTAAAAAGAAAAAAGAAAAAAAAAAAGATAGTATTAAGTTTCATTCCAGGGATGTATAGCTGGTTCAACATATGGAAATCAGTAAATGTAATTCAACACATCAATAAATTCAAAGACAAATCAATGATAGCTTTAAAAAAAGAAGACACTATAACACCTGGAGACTCAACAATTTGCTATTGAACAATGCATGGGTAACTGAAGACATCAGAGAAGAGATTAAAAAATTCTTGGAGGTAAATGAGAATTCAGATACAACATACCAAAATCTCTGGGACACTATGAAGGCAGTGCTGAGAGGAAAGTTCATTGCACTAAGCTCATATATTCAAAGAGCTAAAAATCAGCAAATCAATGAGTTGGCACTACAACTCAAAGTCCTAGAAAAAGAAGAACAAAGCAACACCAAAAGAAGTAGAATACAGGAAATGATTAGAATTAGAGCTGAAATAAATGAAATTGAAACTCAAGAAACGATCCAAAAAATCGATAAAACAAAAAGCTGGTTCTTCGAAAAAATAAACAAAATTGACAAACCCTTAGCCACCCTAACAAAAAGAAGGAGAGAGAAAACCCAAATTACCAAAATTTGTGATGAAAAAGGAATTACCACAACAGACCCTGCTGAAATACAGAGGATAATCAGAAACTATTTTGAAAACTTATATTCCAGTAAAATAGAAAACCCTGAAGACACTGACAAATTCCTAGACACATATGACCTACCCAAACTGAACCAGGAGGTCATTCATGACTTAAACAGATCAATTACATGCAAGGAAATAGAAGAGTCCATCAAGAGCCTTCCAACCAAGAAAAGCCCTAGGCCAGATGGATTCTCAGCTGAGTTCTATAAGACCTACAAAGAAGAACTAACTCCAATACTCCTCAAATTATTCCACGAAATAGAAAGGGAAGGAACCCTTCCAAACTCATTCTATGAGGCTAGTATCACCTTGATTCCAAAGCCAGACAGAGACACATCAAAAAAGGAAAATTTCAGACCAATATCCCTGATGAATATAGATGCAAAAATTCTCAACAAAATTTTGGCAAATCGCATACAAAAGCACATTAAAAAAATAGTACATCATGATCAAGTGGGGTTCATTCCAGGGATGCAAGGTTGGTTCAACATACGGAAATCAATACACGTAATCCATCACA